>VMBQ01002014.1:122749-150388 GCA_007657795.1 Dreissena rostriformis | reverse complement strand
AGCATTTTGCCCAGTTTTCTCAGAACACGACACATTTATTGGCGCAAATCCAAACAACTTAACCAAGTCTTAGACATATCACTGTGTTTTTTTCCATTTACCAAGGCACAACAATCATTTTTATATCCTCTAAGAGTGTGGAAACTTCCCGCATTTTTGATAAGACCATTCAAACGTTCACAAGCAAATCTTTTACATTTTTTTATGATTCATGGTACTCGTTTGAATATATTTCGATTTCAGTAAAGATATTCTTAATATATACAACAATATCACATAATATTTCTTAGTTAAAACGGGCGTAAATCTGTAAAGATGAATTTAACTGTGTAATTCTTAACACAAGTTCGATCATTGATTGCTTATGGCTATGCTACTAGGGACAGACCGACAGAAAAACCGACCGACCGACCGACTGACAGACATACCAATATATCCGTCGTCTTCGATGTGGGAAGGGATTGGCATAATAATATAATACATGTTAACAAATAAACTTCCTAATTGTAACGTTTTTTCCCAAATGAAAATGTTATATACTTTTCTGCCTCTTGAGATCAAAATGCACTTGACCCACAGTGCTATTAAACATTACGGACAAGCCTGGCGTTACATGAATCCAACGGAGTTTTGTTCATTGTATGAAGCAATTATTTAAATTTTCTTAAATGTAATGAAACAATATTGCTAGAAATTGTTGATATTATTATCAACTAGTCAATATAAATGATAAGTTATAAGAAAGGGTACTACACATTTTAACAGGATCTTTCCAAAATTGCTTATAGACAATATTCAAGTTATTGTCATAAATTGATTTTTGTACCAGAACGGCAAACTCTACAGAAGTTTACCCATTTATGCCTAGTGGACTCTTCCATCCTTCTAAATTGGATCAATTTATTTTCAAAATTAGAGATGTCTGGTATATTTATTTCTATTTTTAGAATATTTCTCACAGAAATTCCTTTTAAGCAAACAGCGTTTACCCTGATGAGACGCGGCGTCTCATCTGTGTCTACGCTGTTTGCCTAGGCCTTTTTAGTAGACGCTAGGCATAAATGGGTTAAGTCGGTTTACAGTGTCAATTATGAATAGAGAGCCTAATGGAGATGTTTTCTCCTTTCTTATCTTAAAATAGGACCATTGTAGCAGTAGTTTGCACCATGAGAAATACTAACAAAGTGGTTATACGATCTCATTTGACAAGTACCCGTACGTATTGTGTTCGCCTAATAATCTGGAGGAAGAGAGTTCGATCAATATAAGTAAAAATGTATTAGGTTAGCATTTGACCTCAAAGGTCACCAGGGAAAAAGGATTTAAATGTGCCTTAGCGATTTTGATACCTACAAGATAAAGTACCGTAAATGGATTTCAACTAACCACTTTCTTACCACATACGTGCCAATGTTGTTGTTTTAAATTTTAAATAATATAATTTATGAACAAAATATCGCTTATCTTTGTATTTACAGCAGTGTCAGGGATGACATTTCAACGATGTATACGTCAGTGTGGTGAATGTGACCTCTAGCAGTTGGCCATGGTGTATCCGAGCTGATCTACAGTTCCTGTCTGTATCCAAATGCACAGACAGCTGTTGAAAAAAAGATGTGTAAGACATGGCACTCTCGACGTCTTTTGGATACAGACAAAGGACATGTCGCTAATATTTGCATTAAAATCTAGTAATTGTAGTGTATAAAAGTATTGTCTTTACTTTTTCTAAGTTGGTTGCAGTGCGAAAATCTTCAATTTACGATTAAACTTTTCAGTTTTGAAAGTTCAAAAGGAGTTGAGTCCGTAAAAGTACACAAACACATTTTGGCGACAAAATGTATAGTTTAATGGCTTTTACGTTCATATGGAATACATCATACAAATCCGTGATAATAATATTATTTTCTTCTCATATGCATTTGTACAGTAAGTATAAATATGGTTTTGTTTCAATACTTCGAGCGGCATTTAAGTCATCTGAAATTATTTTGTTTTAATTAATTTTAAATCATAATTATGTGTAATGTTCAATTTCCTAAATCAAACTTTAATATCAGACCATGTAACAATCGAACTATTTTTTGGTATTATTATCGTTTCTTAAAGGGACCTGTTCACGTTTTGATAAATAGACACATTTGAAAAAAAAATGTTTCAGATTTGAAAATGTTCGTTGAAGGAATGATAATTGCGAGGGAACAGTAATACTAAACATTTAATATGCTCTAAAATATCCATTTGATGCATATTTTGACGATGCATAAACCTGACAATTATGAAGCGTTTCCAACGCGAAACGATTCAATTATTTGGAGAGTTCTGTAGCTCGTTCAGTTACAGCGAACGTTTGCTATAGTTGGCGAACTTTCGCTATTGAACGCTCGGTTCGCCGCGAACGTTCGCGAACCGAAGCGAACCTTCTCGGAAGGTAGTTTGCTATAGTTCGCTAGCGAAACCAAAATGGCGGACAAGTAAGTTGTTCTTGTTGTTTTTAGTGTAACTTTGAGTGTAACTTCGATATTTTTACATTTGTTTTGTAGTACATAAAATGAATTGAATTATAAACATAGTGTATTGTGTTGGTTAAGTACTTTCTGTGTTATTAGCGATTTCCTCCATCAAAATCGCAATCAATTCTCTTGGAGCCGCCATCTTGAAAAGTTCGCGCCGAACTCATCGTTCAATAAGACCGAATCGAAAACGAACGATCATTGGCGAACGTTCGCTGTTACTGAACGCACTACTGTTGTTATCTGTGGTTTAAGCGCTAGACTTTTACTCCGAGGGTCAGTGGTTCGAGCCCTGGTGTGGAATTACTTTATTTTCTTTCTTTACTTTTATTCTTGTTTTATACTGAAGATGTTTAGTTTCGATGTTTACATTTATCAATTTAAAGCATATAATGACAAACTTCAAAACGGTGTCTGGTCATTTCTCCCCCTGGTATATTAGTACATATATTACTATTTCTTTCATAGTCTTATAGACTTACAACAAAATTTAATTAATAATAACACTACTCACTGATTACGCACTAACACCGACATTTATTGGTATAACTAAATTGCTCCTTCATTAACCATTCTTCATTCACATACTTCATTTTTTCCTACCTAAATGTTTGGAGGAGAAAAGTCTAGGGTTTTGGGGGGGGGGAGAGAAAAGACCAGGGGAGAAACGTCCAGGGGGAGGGAGAGAAAGACCGGAAATCCTCTTCAAAACACCCCGAAATCTGTAAAAAAAAAGTACCTTTAAATGTCAATAAACGATAATCCCAAATAACAATTATGTATAATGTTCAATTTCCTAAAACAAAATCTTAAAAACTTATCTCACACCAATAAAACTTCATCTTTACCTTATCAGGTAAACTACAAATCCATCCAATTCTGTATCCCAACAGCCAATGATCAACACAATCAAGTTTCACACCTTACCTGACCACCTGACTACATCACAGAAAGTTGCAACCGGCCACTGGCTTAAATTAAAACAACAACAACATTTTTTACCTTATAAGCATACAGTTGCTTTAAGCCAAATGCAAAATACACACGTGTAAGGACGTCGATTATACTAATTATTCAAATAAGGTAATGGTAGAAGTTAAAAAAAATAATACTGGTTCGTAACATAAGATGTGTCACTTTAACATTGATACTGACTGTTGTTCATAAAATACTTGAGACAAAGAATTCACTGTAAAACACACGTAGTATCACTTTAACATTGATATATATTAAAACATGTAGTAGTGGAATAAAGATGTGGCAATATTCATTGATTTAATACAGCATTTATCAGCTTATTCACACAACTAAAGTAATTTATCGAACTGTATATGAATCATTTTAATTATAATTTATTGTACGCGTGAGGGAATTTTAATAATCTGCATTAACTGTAGTCCTATGAGCTTACCCTTGACTTGAACGTGTATATAATGTATAATTACCATATCCAAAATCTCTTAATGATGGCGCCAGTTGAAGTTAAGGAAAACCTTTAAACGTTAACAACGGCCGGGTGTTATATATATTTTTTAATTTTGGCCGCGTACTGTCCGATCTTCAAAGATTTGTTTTTCTTCAATGGGCGTACGTTTATACTGTAAAAACATCGTCCGATTTCGAAAGAGATCGTGTTGGCATCTAGTGCATGGGTAGTCACTGATTAATGTTCAGCCATCGTCTAGGACAAAACTTGTACAGACATCGGACGGGAATCATTTTACGGGCGGCGGCATAACCTCGATTCCTCTTTCAATGAATTTCCCTTGCAATTATGTACAATCCTTCATGCGACGCTCAAAATTACATTAACAGGAGCGCCATCCAGGCATTTGATGAAACTTTTTGAAGAACGCTCGAGAACCGTGATGCCGACGCAAGGTATACTCAATTTTGACGCACGTTTGTTAATTTACATAATAACCCAAGTGGATCTGCGAATGGAATGATGTGTTTGACATGCGTGCATCGTGCGTAAGTAGCATGGCGGGCTGTGTGAATTATGTAGTTTACTTTAAACAATTCCAAATATACTACCAAAAAAAAGGACGAACAAAACTTTGTGTATCAGACCACTCTGCAGGAGTATAAAAGGGAAATGGCCGTACTATATACATATAGTTTATTAAATAAATGTACTCTGATTAACATGGGTCAAGCGGGTTAAAATGAACACACACATATATATATATATATATATATATATATATATATATATATATATATATATATATATATATATATATATATATATATATATATATATATATATATATATATATANGGGCAATGCATGCACGTACAGTGCCGTCCCACATAAGCCTGTGCAGTCCGCACAGGTTAATCAGGGACGACACTTTCCGCCTAAACAGGATTTTCGCTTAAAATAGACTCCCTTTGAGCGAAATATACCATAAAAGCGAACTGCACAGGCTAATCTGGGACGACACTTTACGCACATGCATTTAACCCCCTTTTCACAGAGCGCGGCTCATGTGTAAGACTATTTTAATGATCACGAAAAACAATACATGTTTTCGGGTTAAACCACCATGTTTACACAACCGTACGGCTGTTCGGTCAGTACAGTGGTTGGTATACGCGCTTCTCACCTTGGCGACCCGGATCATATCCCCGCTCCCAACGCATGTGAGTTGGGTTGATGATCACCCTACCGGGCAGTTGGATTCATTTAAGCAAATATATGTCCTATCCCCTCATGAAGTGGAGGAATATAAACCAATGACCTGAGAAGGACTTAACAACACATTTACGGAACGACATTTTCCCAACTTTTTTACACTATTTAAAAAATATACACACGGAGTTGGTGGTTTTAAAGATCATTAGTAAAATCAATTAGATCAACGGGAATTGTGCCGATTAAAAGACGGATATATTTTCAGCCTAATTTTTCTTCACACCCCTGGGCTTATCAAATAATAGGTTTATATCCAGTCTTGATAAATAATTTCTCAATAATACATATTTATACAATTTATATAAAGTCATGGATACATAACACTTATTACACATAAATATTTTTTAATGAATTTAACCATTTTAGGGATGATTTTTACTTTAGGTCGTGTAAACATGGGAACGCTTATAGTGAAATCTACACTCGACACACGATATTTGCACGACAGAATGTCACGCGTCGCCTTCAATGTCGTGGTCCATGGGTTTACGTCGACAGTCGACATTTGCACGACATTTGCGCGATATAATGTCGCTTGACGTATCTTGATTCACTTTGAATGTCACATGTCGCCCTTTGAGGTCGACACGCGACAATCGCAGCTACGCACGACTCGATACGCGTCAATTCACAGCGACAAGTCACACACTCAATTTTCAATAAGTTAAGTTTAATTTTAACCTATTTATTTTAAATTTTTAAATTTTATAAAAAAATTATTGAATTTAAAGTACTTACTACGTATTTGAAACGCTCTCGAGTCCGTTTCCTGGGCCTAGAACCAGTACTTGGTGTCTTTGGGGGAGATCAAAGAACGCTCCCACGGTGAGGATCGAACCCGTGACCGCTTGGCGGACACCATATCCATTACACCACGGCGACCAATTTTCAATTCAACCCCTCTTGGAAAATATAAGGGCGACATTGCGACAATAAAATGTTCGAATGTCGCCTGTCGTTTGTTTATTATATGGTTTTCAAGTTCATTGTTATATCACGGTTTTATTACGATCTGTAAATGCTCTAATATATAATGTAATTTACTTATTGTAAAATTAAACAATTTAATAAATATAATGTAAAAATAACAAACCTATACTTATTTTTATCCACAGTGTTTAAGTTTTTATTCATATTCCTTATAAACGGTTGAATATTTATCTGCATGAACTGTGTGATAAAACGATTCAATATATGTTACTAGATTATAATATTTCTTCAATTGCTATTATCTATATTTGTGTAGTTTGTATTATCTTTTTTTTCACACCATAAATTGCAACGTTTATATATGAAATACCATTTATGATTTGTTCTGTTCTGTTCCATAAAACAAAACACCCTATGATATAAGCGGCCGAAGTACCAAACTGATTAATTGGATAATGAGTAATTTGTTCTCTACCAGAAACTATACATTTTTCAAAATGTGTATTTAGACGATATATAAAGACGATTGATGAAACATTAATGTTCATAGCATGACCCTAAATGTTCATAGTTGATCATGGGCTAAGGGTAATCGCATGGATTTGTTTTGAATTAAATAAGTCGGTCTTGTTTTTGCAATAAGTAATTGATGCCAGATTACTGTACGTCTGCATTACTTATTAAATTTTGATATTTACAAATAAACCAACGTCTTAGATATAACAACTCACATTACAGCCGCAGCTTTAAAAAATAAATAAATTATACATTGCTTTCATATAATTGCCAGCTGATAAACAACGTTTTTTTCATTATCTTGATGCCAACGCCATCGCTGTATACCATCTAAGAGTCATAACTCTTAATCGTTGTTCATAACTTAATAAACATATTTCAATAGAACATTATTTTAATAGATACGAATTCAGAAAACGTGATAATCAATAATAGTTTTTTAATCGAAAAAAGTCGATGGCACGTATTAATCAATTACATTATACATCGGCTTATTGATATATCTTTATTTGACCGGTTCCGAGCAAAGCTCGTGTCGTGTGCAGGCCATTACATTATACGAGAGGGTCTTGTTTCAGAAGTATTAGTATACGTTTAAGTAAGTATCCGAAGTGGTAGAAATATCAGTATCATTAGCAGCAACAGCAGCAGAAGTATTTGAAGATTTATTTGAAGTAGTTGTTGTTCTTTGTGTTGTTGCTTTTTAAAGATGATGTTGTTTCTTCTGTTGTTGAAATAGTTTTGTTTTTTATTCTGTACATTAATGACATTAAATAGTATTTTCTCATTTCAGTTTGAAACATACGACTTTTATAAATATACATGATTAAACAGCATTTTAACTCACGTACGTCGGATATTGTGTTACACACGACTAAAAAGTATTGCTGTTGAGCGATACAACTTTGAGACAGACAGACAGACAGACAGACAGACATTTTATTTGACTTGCACAATGTACATCGTCAACATCACATGTGGTTAGAATTAATATATGTCAACATGTATATGCACAGAAAACAAGTGTCAACAAACAAGAATATTTACAAAACAAATATATACAGAAGTACAGAGGATGAACAATTAGAAAATTATGTTATACGATTTAACAAATTCAATCTAATACTCAATGATTCCTTAACAAATAAACACAGTTTTATTAATTCAGACCTATTGGCTGATTGTAGCAATTGTACATACTTAATAACAGATGGATTATTATAGTAATATTTTTTAATGTATTTCTTTCTTAAATCAACAAATGTTGAACAAATACATACAAAATGAAATTCGTCCTCAATATCCGTGGTATTGCAACAAAGACAATATCTTTCTTGCCTGGCAATAGTGTTTCCATTATATCTACCAGTCTGTATACGAAGGGGGTGTACAGATAATCTTAATCGGCATAAATAAAACCTTAAATGTTTCGGAACTAAGTCTAGGTAAATCTCATATTCGAGATTTGACTTAAATGTTCTATAAATGTCTAACATTGAACTATCTTCTAGTGTACGGTGCCAATTTTGTTTATATGAATCTATAATTCTGGACTTTATAATGGGTTTAAAAAATTTAAAATCAATATCATGAACACTGTTAAAGACATAACTGAAACCGTAATCATCCAATAATTTCTTGATGTTATAAATCCAATTTCGGCAGCCTCTGGCGTAATCTGAAACTCCAATATTGTATACAGTTTTAATAATTATGTTATCCGAGGCTGCTATTTTAAACCAATATTGTACGATTCGCATGTATCTATGTATAAAAAGAGGATATCTTCCTAACTCACCATAAACACATGCATTACATGTATTAGTTTTAACTCTTAAAAGCCTTTTACAGAACTTCAAATGTATCCTTTCCAATTCCTTAGATTTCGTAAAACCCCAAACTTCTGATGAATAACCTAAAATAGACCCGACGAATGCATCAAATAACTGACAAAGAATTTTTGGCTTTAAATCAAATTCTTGACATTTACAAAACAATGTATTCAATGCTTTAAGAGCTTTACCAATTAAATGTTCTTGGTTTAAATTAAAACTACCTGTATAATTAAATACAACACCTAAATAATTAAAATCTTTTACAGTTTCTATAGCATGGCCATTGTATGTCCACTTTTCATTTGGCAATAATCCGCCTCTTTTTCGAAAAACCATTATCTTTGTCTTATCAATATTAACTTTCAGCCCCCATGTATTACAATAAGTATATAAATTATCTAAATGGTTCTGGATTTCTTCTGGTGATTTACCCACAATGGCCATGTCGTCTGCAAAAAGTAATAAAATTAAAACAATGTCATCTAGTTGCAAACCTGAATCAATATTATTTTGCAAAAACAACTCAAGATCTTCTACAAAGATAGAAAATAGCAAAGGGGACATAACTTCTCCTTGACGTAAGCCAACAGCATAGCTAAAGTAATCTGAAAATGAAGATAATGATTTTACACATGACTTAACTTTTTGGTACATATCTCTCACAATTCTTAATATTTTGCCTTGAATACCACATTTAAACATTTTCAACCATAAAGCATTTCTATAAATAGTATCAAAGCATTTCATCATATCGACAAAAATAACATACAAACGTTTGTTTTCAAATAAATAATGATTTATCAAAGAAAATAAAATAAATATTGCGTCAGTAGTAGATCGTCCTTTTCGAAATCCGAATTGGGCGTCCGAAATGATGTTATGTTTTGTACAGATATTTTCAACGCGTTTATTTATAACAGTCGTGAATAATTTTGACAAACAGCTCACTAACGTAATTCCTCTATAATTATTAACATCGGATTTGGAACCTTTTTTATGAAGGGGGATAATAATACCTTCCGTCCACTGGTCCGGAAAATAACCGGAATTTAGTATATTGTTAAATAAATCACATAAATGAGATGACAGAATGTCAATAGATTCTATAAAATATTCATTTAAAAGGTTGTCACTTCCATAAGCTTTAAATCGTTTAAGTGATTTTACAGCAGTTGTTATTTCATGCACCGTTATCGGTTCATCTAGTTCAGAATATACATTATTAGGAAGATTAAAATCATTACACAAATTAAAACTTTCCGCTTCTAAATTCGATGCACCAACATTATCCGAGCTAATCCTCGAAAAATAATCTGTGAATTCAGCTAACGGTATATTATTAGATCTATTGGTTTTTGACTTGAAATGTTTCCAAAATTCCCTTGGTTTACTTTTCCTTAATTCTGTAATTTTATCCATTCTTTGTTTATAATCGCAACGTTTTTTCTTTTTGACAATATTTTTATACTCTTTTTTTCTCTCACATAAAACTATTCTGTTGTTATATGTTTTATCAGTGTTGAAGCATCGAAGTGCATCTAAATATAAATTACGGGCATCTATACATTCACTGTCAAACCACTCCTTATTACTACTAGTATAATTTTCAAAAGCAACCTGATCTTTAAAAATACACTCTTTCGAAAACAAAGGGTCAGCTATATCACGAATACTGTTTGTAAATAAAAGTAACATATTGTTCACCGAATCCCTGCTTAAAAAATCTGTGGTATTAACAATGTTATTAAACAAAGGCAATTGAGAAATAATTCGTGAGCGAAACTGCTCTCTAAACGTAGAATCCCATTTATACCTAGTTTCTGAATAGTATGAACCACCACGGGGAATGTTATTACAGTTCAGCGAAAAATGCAGTGGAGCGTGATCACTCCATTCATTGAATGGACATATTGTAAATGTTTTAATCTGGGAGAAATTACATTCTTTTGTTAACAGGTAATCAATAACTGAGCAACCATTATTGGACAAAAATGTATATTGGTCAGTATTACCTATACGACCGTTAATAATTCGGTAACATGTACCTTTACAAAGATCTAACAATTTAATCCCATGGTTATTATGTGACCTGTCATTGGAGGCCCGCACAGGTGTGCTATCGAAAACATAATCAGGACAATCACAACAATCATTTAACTTATCAAATATAATGTAATCACTTTTCTGACCTACTCTACTGTTTAAATCGCCGCAAATAAAAACACTACCTAAGCTATCAAACAGAAACAAATCGTTTTCTAAAATATCAAATAAATCGACATTAATACTGTTGTACATAGGTGAATCTTCTCCCCAGATATATGCTCCACATACATAGATATCGTTCTGGGTATTAAAAAATAAATGGTCAAGTTTAAGCCAGATGATTGTATCAAAATGATTTTTAATTATTTGTATTCCATCTCTTAATTGCTCTTTATAATATATAACAAGTCCTCCACTGTTTCTACGGGCTCTTCTATGTTGAAATTTACGGTAAAAATTATGTGCAATGTATCCATTTAAATTTATATCACTGTTAGAATCGCACCATGATTCGTAAAGAAAACAAATATCGTACTCTTTTAAAATATTTACAACGTCAGGACTTTCCTTTTTGTCTCTGGTAAGGCCATGAATGTTCCACGAAAGGATAGAAAGTTCATCCCCGTCGTGCTCCTACTGTTTTACTGGCTTGCCGTCCACGTAAAGGGTGTCGTACACGATCCAAGACCGCTTACCCTCTTTTTTGGCGTCCTTCATTTTTGGCACTAATTTCCGGCGTTTTTCCACCACTTCCGGTGGGAACTGCTCGTACATTTGGAACCCAGTTCCTGACAAGTGTTTCCATTCGCGACGTACCATCTCCCGGTCCTTGAAGTATGTAAACTTGGCAACGATGTTGCGTATCTTACCGGAAACTGGCTGTCCCGGTGAGCGATGGACGCGCTCAAAGCGGATCGTGTCTGCGATGTCCTTTGCAATTTTTAGAGTATCATGTAAATGCGTACGTAACTTAGTTTCCGTAATTTCCGCCGTTTCGTTGCCGGTTGAGTTGTCTTCTTGTATATTTGTGAAAACTAAGTTGTTCCGCATGGATTGTGACTTAAGGTACGCAACGTCGTCCCGCAGCTCCTCTCGCTGTTTCTCCAGCATTGCCACCTTTTCGGCCATCTGCGCCGCCTCAACGTCTGCGGACTCCACCCGATCTTCCAGCGACATCACTCGCGCGTCGGTGCGTTTAACGCGGTCATCCAACGCTACCCAAATTTTCTTTAACTCTTTATCAAAATCCATAACTTTCTTCTCCAGGTTATCCAGAACATCGAGTTTTCGTTCCATGGATCCTATTCTAACACCTAAAGCGTTCATACAGTCCATCAAGTCTTTGTTGGTTGGCTCGCGGCCTCCGTCCGCCATATTGGAGCAGTCGGTTTGTTTTGAGTTTGAGTTTGAGTTAGAGTTTCTTCCGGATATCAAATCAAAAGTGTCATCATCTAAAACGTTCGAATCCGGAAATAATACAGCACTAGCCTTACTTAAGATTTCACTCACCGAAATATTAGAGTCAATTTCTTCGGACGGGCCTCTTGGCTTGGTAGCTTTGTTTACATTCCCACTCGAACTCCCGCTACTATTTCTGTCTTTTCTCTTTCTTGTCATGTTTTAACATCATAATAATGTAGAAAGAACACAATAACTAGTCACATATATCTTTTCCCACTAATTCCGATGTAAAACTAGGCACAAACACTCTTTAAAACTTTAAATTTCTCAAAAATACTCTCTCCGATTTAAAACACGTCTTTCCGCGCCATATCACGTGACATATCTCTCTTTGAGAACATGTTAACCTGCATATTCGCACTTGGATTTGGATGTTTTTATTTGACATACAGGAGTTTTACACCTTTTAGCTAAAAGTACATTTTTCCTGAACTTGTGTTACTCAAAACTTATTAACGGGACTTGTTCACAGATTGATGAAATGTCAATATTTTTTTTTTAATATCATAAAGAATAACAGAACAATTAAACCAGGGCGCGAAATAACACTTGGGACAAAGACACTTACTGCGAACACATTTTCGTTAATAAGTTATCAGTTTTAAAATTGACAAATAAATAAAGCCTCACGAGCGCAAACTATTTAATAATTTTCAGTATTTTTGCTATTTTCGTTGAACATTTTCACAACATCGTAATCGCTAATATGAAGTATAAAGTATATCTTTTCTTAATACATTGACACAGGTAAAATGTTAAAGCTATTTAATGCAAAGAAAGCCGGTTCGAAACCCTGTATGAATAACGTTTTTATCCTATTAATTTTTATACACTACGTGGGCCTTTCTAATTATTAAATGTATTTTTAATCACACGCTTAAACATCTCCAAAACTCGGAAAACAATTATTTTACAGCAATAGTTTTTTATCTTAATGTCAGCGCTGTATTGGTTGTCATTTGAAGCAACACAGATCTAGACATCATTTGTTGTGTACATGTATATCTATTCCACTTGCGTCGCAAGTTTTGTGTGACTGTACATGGCTTTGATAATGTCTCTTTACATAGTGGCTCACATCTTATGTTAACACTTCATAAACTGCCGCGTACTTCATTTAACATGAACCGATTGAACTAAATGAAATTGCTCAACGTATTTTTGATCAACGGTCACATTAACAAATTGCTAGAATAATTTGAATGTCTTGCAAATTTGATTCAGTTTCAACCTTTAATGTCTGTGAAGCCCTATCCTTTGTAAATTATTCTGCGCGAAAGTTTTCCCCAAGCACCATTTACACAAACATAGCTTCATTAATACAAAATAACGAAATGCCCTGAAGGGATGGAAGTTTGCACAATAATTTCTTTGCGAAGTCGTTATTTTGTGTGATCTTATAAAAGTTGTAGCAGATAGTCACATAAAGCTCGCAAATAAAATTGAATACCCCTGCACTTTTGACCTCGGACCAAATACGCGTTTTATGTCATTTATACTTCACTGTTACATCATATGTTGTAAATTATAATCTTAATTGGGTTATGCATGAGAAACGCGCCTCTCGTATTGCAGACAATTTTTTTCTTGTTTTCAAAGCTATTACAAATGAAAAATGGTGACTTTAAATTTTATGAACACATTTACACAAATATTCATAGAAGAGCGCAGTATAACAGATCGTGGTATTTTTGGCAAATCTAAACAGGCCTTATTATGGTTTCTATAAAATGGTACATACATGTAGGAACAAAATATCGAAAAGAGACACCAACATATATTGAAGATTCCTACAGTTTTTAAATGTTTATTTTTAAGACAGTCTTAGGAAAATATGTTTATCTCACAATAAATGTTCAATTTCACACCTGCTCTGGTGTAACAACTAGTATAACATTTAATACGTATTGCGGGGTATTAGATTTTGATAAATTCACAAGAATATTCGCCACTCAAATATCTGTTTAAATAACGAGTGTTGCTACCCTTCATAATTTCTTTTCCAGAATGCTCACTCTTATATTCATGACTGTATTTTGATTGCATCAATGCCCTTGTAGTGAAGCATAGTAACACGCCATACTAGTGGCCTGCACGTTGTTCACCGGCAACAACGTCTGCTTTTACTTTCTTTAAATGTGTTGCATATTTCTAAACATAATGTGTATTTATGAACATTGTTATATTTCTATTATCTACATTATTATTTATAATCATATTTTAAACAAAAGGATGCAACTACATTAGAGCTGTATCAGTTAATAGCGAGACAATTGCATTACAAGTCAAAACAATAACTTAGCTAATTAGCTCAGTGCTATTCGCATGCTTCCTTGAATTTCTGTAGGAAAACAGCACCATAACAAGCCAGAAATGACACGTCGTGCTTATATAACTGTTGTTTAACGAGTATAGCACAATAAACTATATCGCTATTATGTTACACTATATTGTTATAATCATGCATGCAGTGTGTAAATGTAAAATTATATCCTGTATATCGTTCCGACCTTACTCATGTATATACTTAAATTATTAAGACATGATCAGGGTAATATAATTATTATGCTGTTTAAAACACTAATAGTTGATTCAAAATAACGCATTGCATACTTAAGTTCCTAACATAACATATTTAAACTGCCTTATAAAGCACAATATTATTCTGGATTGGCTTTTGCAGTACACTTTTGAATGGAAACATGTGTAACTCGAGCAAGCAAATTTGGGCCAATTAAGTTGGGTAAAGTGTTACCAATTGCTCTATGTGATGGTAATTGAAAATTATGCCTCACTTTGCGAGCTATTTTAAGGAGTTCAAGGTCTCTTTTGTTTTGATAATTGCACAGCAAAAATGAAAATTGGAATACATATTTCATGAATGTTCGACTTACGTAACATCTTGACGTTTTTCCGTGTAAATAATGAAGTCAATGTATATGTCTGCGTTGTAATACATTCGTTCCCTAAAAACTAATTAATGCAAATTGTATGTGTTATTAACGCGAACATTGATTAAGATATATGTGTTGGTTTGACAACGATATGTTTCAACAAATTTTAAAACAAATAAATGTAATAGAAGTCGTTAATAATGTATACATATACTCTTTTTACGACAATACTAATACATAATTCCTTGCATGAAACAATAAGCCTGTTTCTTCTAAACATATACTTATTTGCATCCACAGTGTTTAAGTTTTTATTTCTATTCCTTATAAACGGTTGAATATTTATCTACATAAACTGTGTGATAAAACGAATCAATATATGTTACTGGATTATACTATTTCTTCGATTGATATGATCTATATTATTATAGTTTGTATTATATATTTTTTTACACTAGGTATTGCAACGTTGATATATGAAATAACATTTATGATTTGTTCAGTTCTGTTCCTTAAAGCAATACACCCTATGATATAAGCGGCCGGAGTACCAAACAGATGAATTGGAATATGAGTATTTTTTTTTCTCTACCAGAAACTATACATTTTTCAAAATGTGTGATTCAAGACAATTGATTAAATACATGTATACATGTTCATAGGATTTGCTGTATATACAATTAGTCGGTCTTGTTTTTGCAATAAGTAATTGATGCCAGTTTACTGTACGTCTGTATTACTTTTTAATTTTTGATATTTACAAATAAACCAACGTCTTAGATATTAAAACTCACATGACAGCCGCAGATTTTTTTTAAAATATAAATTATACATTGTTTTCACGTAATTGTCCGCTATTAAACAATTTGTTTTTCATTATCTTGATGCCAACGCCATCGCTGTTTTACATCTATGAGTCATAGCTCTAAATCGTTCTTTATTTATTCGCACTCGTGATTTAATCCCAACGCATCCAAACTTCCGGCCGTTGGTTATTCGACAACATCTATAACGTACACGAATTATTTCGATTCTAACACGGTTTTTACTAAAGATTTATACAATGAAACGTATTTTTCTTGGGTACTAATTTATGTTTAGTTCCGCCAATTAAAAACTTACTTTCGGCTGTTCTGTCGATCAGATCTCCGCCATCAATAACAGCCAAACTGGATACGTAGTATTTTGTCACGTGACTTTCATTCATAAAATACCGGATTATTACGCTGGTGGAAAATGTATCGGCATGTTTTGTTTAGTTACAGCCCGTGCTTTCAGTGTATAAGCTCCGCCCATAATTACTGCAGAATAACCCATAGACGAATTTATTCTTTGTTTATATAAATTTGGCACGTGCCGTGCCGTGTTGGAATACTAAATAAACATATTTAAATAGAACATTACTTTTATAGATACGAATGTCAGAAAACGTGATGTTCAATAATTGTTTTTTAATCGAAAAAAGTCGATGGCACGTATTGAGCAATTACATTAAACATTATACATCGGTTTATTGATACATCTTTATTTTACCGATACCGATCATAGCTCATGTCGTGTGCAGGCCATTACATTATACGAGAGGGTCTTGTTTCAGAAGTATTAGTATACGTTTAAGTAAGTATCCAAAGTAGTAGAAGTATCAATAGCAGCAACAGAAGCAGAAGTATAAGAAGATTTATTTGAAGTAGTTGTTGTTATTTTTGTTGTTGCTTTTTTAAGATGATGGTGTTTTTTTCTGTTGTTGAAATAGTGTTTTTTATTTTGTACATTAATTAGATTAAATTAATATTTTCTAAGTTCAGTTTGAAACATACGACTTTTATAAATATATATTTCATGTTTAAAGGCCCTATAAAGGTGACAAATCCAATTATTATGCGTATAAACTGGTCTAATGTTTACCGGAATTCAGTTACTCTTGCATGAAAATGCTAATAATACAGCTTAGGTGCAACGTTATCAATAATTATGGAAGATAGTCGTTTCATAATTGGAAGAAAACTTTGAAACTAACGTGCTATGTAGCCTCAAAGCGGTGACCTATGCTAAAAATAGCAGAAAGAAAATTCAATTTGTATTAATTTTAAACAATTTTTTACCAGCAGAAAGTAACTTATTAGATAACTACAAACGTTTTAACCATTTAGAAGAGACCTGCTTTGTGAGTGATACCGGAAAACGTTGAAAATCAACGATACATTTTTAGTGACCTGAGTCACTTTCACTTTCCCGAGTAAACAGCGATGTAAATAAACTGATTGTTTGTAAACACAATTGACTTCGAGGACACTGCATTTAGAGCTCAACAGGTTGTATTGCTAAATTTTTTATGGTTATGTCCAATAGCATATATATACATGTATTGTTTTTTTTATAACCTTTATAAATAAAATATGAAAACAATATTTAAAAATCTGTAAATAATTACGGAATATCACCTTTATAGGGCCTTTAAACAGCATTTTAACTCACAACGTGCTCATGGTGAGATTTTGTGATCACCTTAAGTCGTTCGTCATGCATCTTCAACATTTGTGTCTTTTGAACACTCTAGAGGTCACATGTATCGCCCAATCTTCATGAAACTTGATTAGAACATTTATAATAATGATATCTCTAAGTTGGAAACTGAGTCACGCGGAATCAACACCTTTGTCAATAGATCTACTTGAAGAAAGAAAACACTAAAAGCCACATTGATTGCCCGATCTTCATGTTACTTGTTCATGAAAATTTGTTTGTAAAATAAAATAAAACGAGGTGTTTTTTTTTTATTTGAATTTTACATTATTTAAGTGTAATATATTTCACTTTTTATCTATTAAAACATTTTTAACATCATTTTACAATGTCAGTTGTAAGATGACCAATCAAATGTAAACTTAAGGCGAAACATTGAAGGCATCTGAAAGTTTAAATACCATTGACGATGAAAACAAGTAGAAAACATATGTCGGAAGAATCAAAGAACACCGGAAAATAATTTTTTACAGGAACATTGCAAAGTCCTATATCGCCGTAATACTACACGTTTATACTCCCGAAAATCTGTGTAATATGTGTTTACTCGTTATCAGTTGATTGTATGAAAAATTGATATAATAAATCTTAAACATGTATTTATATGTCCCTACTTGTATAGGGGAAATAGATATTTATCCTTGCCCGTCCTTTCGTCATTCCAAATGTCGTTCCTTACGTACGTCGGACACGACTAAAACGTATTTCTGTTGTGTGATGCAACTTTGAGAACATGTTAACTTTTGTAAAATTATTTTTTGATTGTAGTTATTCATGTTGCACAGTTAAGTTTTATTCAAATAATTTATGTATAGCCTAAACGCATGTTCCAATTTTACTTATCTTGAACAAAGTTATTAAAATATGAACTAACTAAGTTCTCTTCATCTTATAGTTTTTTTTCATATCATCTCGTCTTGTATAACGTTTAAATAATTGCACTATGTTTATGGTTTTCATCCTCCAATATTTCTATAATAATAGAAACTTAATCATTTTATTCATCATCTGTATATATTAATCTAGCAAAACACGAACACTATATATATATATATTTTTGTATTATTATTATTTGTAAAACAAATCTTTATTGTATACAACTTATTAATTTAATTCATGTATGTATGTATATTATCTTTATGCGATCAATTTGATATTTAACTATTGGTGTTTGTACTCACGTTGACATTATGCTATGTATAACTATTTGTAAATGATAAAAAACTGTAAAAGTTACGTCAATTAAACATTCTGTCTGTCTGCCTGTTAACCTGCACATTCGCACTTGGATTTGTATTTGTTTTTAGACATACAGGAGTTTAACACCTTTTAGCTAAAACTACATTTCGAGGGTATAGTGCCAGAAGGTCGGTAGTACAATTTTCATAAAACTGAGAAAATGGCAAAATAAGGTTTTTAACATGCACATTTCTGGTTCTATCATAGTTACGTTATTGAAATTTGGTACATGTATAAAGTAGTGATATAGTATTTAAATGTCAAATTATCACTGCTTTATCCATTATTTTTAATAAGTAAATGACTCAAAATGTACATACTGCACTTTGGCATACAACGATGTGCTGGTATGTTTCTGGGAAAAAATGCTGTAAGTACACTTACTGCATTTGAATTTTATAGGATTTGTTAATATTATAAAGTCGATGTGCATGTAAGTACACATACTTCATTTTAGCACTTGTAAAATATGTCATTATTCTGTTTAATTGTACACATACAACACATTGTGTACTGCCTCACTGAACGAAATGACAAAATCATTATCTATATACACCATTATTTATTTCAAGGAATACAATGAATGCAATTTTCAATGACACAATGAGTACTAGGATACTGATTATTTCATCTATTAGACAGACAACTGACATATTCATATCGCAAACAGTAAATTCGCGTCTGAATCCACATTATCTTCTATGATATCTGGATCGGGCAAACGGTCTCTTATTGTGTTGATGTCTGGAAGAGTTTTGATGTACGCATGGAACTCAGAAGGTATTGTTCCATCGCTGCAAAGAGACACCAAATCTGCCTTTTTGGCACTTGAAATTGACAGCTTTGTAAGGTACAACTGTGGCACTGGTGCTGTCGCAGCTTTTGTTTTCCTTGATGACTTTATTTTCATACTGCGAAAGTCGCCATCAAATTGATACTTGAAGAAGATATCATTTGGCTCTGACTTCCTAAACCTAAGCCATCTGATCTTCATCCATTGAACTCTTTGACCTTTAGCATCTACCGCATTTGCAGATAATAGAGAGTTACCCAGCGGTTTCAAATTAAGAAAGTCAAAATACTTCAATGGTACTACAGTGTATGGGCGCTTTTTTCTAGCCAATCTAATGACAGTGTCCCACTGACTTGGAACAAAAACTTCTGTACGTTTTTTTGCAGTTTCTATCGCAGCATGGATAGAATCACTCTCCATCTGTGTGTGGCCAGACTCGAGATATTTATGATCTATGGTTTGGATGTTTGATGTACTGTTCACGGCATGCAGTAATGCGATTGCCACAAATATATTTCTATGTTGACCCGTGCAACAGTCGGAATAAAACGCCACTTGGTCAATGTTAGTTGGCAATGATTTAATGTAAGTAAGAAGGCACGTTGCAATCTCACATGACCCTCTTTGGCCTTCTGCTTCGTTCCACAAATAGCATGCTGCTTGTGAATCTTTTAGGGAGTAAAATGATAGGTTGTAACAACTTAATTTGCGTGTGTAGTATACCTGGCTGACCAATAAATAAGGTATTTGTAAAACATTCTGCAAATCAAATGTCTCAACGTGATAGTTTGAGTTTCCACAGCTTTTACTTTATCCAAAAGCTTTTCTTCCCGTGCTCTTTCCCTTGTTTTTACAATGCTGTTCATACTCCTCCTTCATTTCTAAAGTTGTTTTCTTCCGTATATCTTTCTGTTTGTATACTACGCATGTTGCACACTGATCTTTCTTTGGCACATAAAACGAATAATTATATTCATTGCAAAATATTGCCCTATATTTTGACTCAGACGTATGTCTTTTTCCTTTGTTCTTACATTCTTCTTTATACAAAGAGTACATTTTTCTTATATTCAAGTCCTGGCCGAGAAATTTTCTGTTGGTGTCTTTTCGTGTGTAGTGGGCTTCAAGTACTGGGAATGATTCTATATGTTTTCGAATATTCTCCACCATACTGTCTGGTGTAATGTTATGAGGGATGTGTTTACCTCTTTTGTCTGTTGTTGCAAAAGTACCTGAACGCTTTGATCTAAGTGAACGGTCAACAGTTCTCTCTCCAATATCTAAAGTGTTCAAGAAAAATGATTGACAGACACGGTTCTGATTAAAGAAATAATTCATTGACACTGTCTTTCTTCTTTTCTCATCTGTCCTTATTCTTTCCGGCTTACCCTCAGTAATATTAGCACAAATGAAATCTCTCTGACGTTCATAAGAATTCAGGTTCCAGTAAGCCGTAAAATATTCCAATCTTTCTTCATCTGTGAACTTTTCCTTGCATTTGAACCAGCGGCATTTACACGTGACAGGCTTCATTTTTTGCATCAATCTGTTTACCAGGTGCACTAATGTACGACCTTTCATGTAACCGTTCACGTTTACGAATACGAGATGTGGTTGTGCCGTCCTTTTTCGTTTGCCTTTGAATTGTTTGGGACTTTTATACTCTGCTTGTTTCCGTGGTGAATAATTAACACTACATGTTTTTTTTTCTATGATGTTGTAAGTACACATACCTCAAAATGGCATAAAGAAAATATCTGTTTTCAAGAAAATATTTACTGTGCCAAAGTGAAGTAAGTACACTTGCCCCTCTTTGGCACTTACTGTAAGTTACTTAATACCTTCTGGCACAAACAGGACCAAGTCAAAAGGACATACGACAAGTGGTCATTATCAAATAACACCGCTAAATATAGGAATATAATAACCAAAGTAAGGGCAAAAGTTAGATAAATATATTACAATTTGTTTATTGTTAAAATGTCAATTTTCTCAAAATCTGTACTTACGACCTTCTGGCACTATACCCTCGATTTGTTTCCTGAAATGGCATAAAGAAAATATCTGTTTTCAAGAAAATATTTACTGTGCCAAAGTGAAGTAAGTACACTTGCCCCTCTTTGGCACTTACTGTAAGTTACTTAATACCTTCTGGCACAAACAGGACCAAGTCAAAAGGACATACGACAAGTGGTCATTATCAAATAACACCGCTAAATATAGGAATATAATAACCAAAGTAAGGGCAAAAGTTAGATAAATATATTACAATTTGTTTATTGTTAAAATGTCAATTTTCTCAAAATCTGTACTTACGACCTTCTGGCACTATACCCTCGATTTGTTTCCTGAACTTGCATAAAGAAAATATCTGTTTTCAAGAAAATATTTACTGTGCCAAAGTGAAGTAAGTACACTTGCCCCTCTTTGGCACTTACTGTAAGTTACTTAATACCTTCTGGCACAAACAGGACCAAGTCAAAAGGACATACGACAAGTGGTCATTATCAAATAACACCGCTAAATATAGGAATATAATAACCAAAGTAAGGGCAAAAGTTAGATAAATATATTACAATTTGTTTATTGTTAAAATGTCAATTTTCTCAAAATCTGTACTTACGACCTTCTGGCACTATACCCTCGATTTGTTTCCTGAACTTGTTTCGCATATTACTTTAAAGTTATCAACGGGACTTGTTCACAGATTGATGAAATGTCGATTTTCCATTTCTTTTATAAATATTATAAAGAATAATAGAACAATAAAACAAGGGAGCGAAATAACACTTGGGACATAAACACTTACTGCAAAAACAGTTTCGTTAATTAGTTATCAGTTTTGAAATTGACAAATAAATGAAGCCTAACTAGCGCAAACTATTTAATAATTTACATTATTTTTCTTATTTTCCTTAAACATTTTCACAACATCGTGATCGCTTATATGAAGTATAAAGTACATCTTTTGATACATGGCCAAAGGTTCAAGTTGTTAGCTATTTAATTCAAAGAAAGCCGGTTCGAAACCCTGTATGAATAACGTTTAATTTTCATATTCTTTTTAAACACATCGTAAGCTCTTTCTGATTGTTACATGTATACATCTAATGACACACTTTAACAACTCCAAAACTTGGAAAACAACTATTTTACAGCAATAGGGATTTATCAAAATTTAAGCGCTGCGTCGCGTTGTTCAAATTACAATAGGATGTAATTTGAAGAACCTCAGATATAGACATTGTTAATTGTGTATATTTTTTCTACTTGCGTCGCAAGTATTGTGTGCCAGAAAACGGGTTTATAATGTATTTTTTCATAGTGGCTCACATCTTATGTAAACACTTCATAAACATACACGTCTTTCATTAAACATGAACCGTTTGAACTAAATGAAATTGGTCAACGTACTTTTGTTCAAAGAGGTGTGTCACATAGAATAATTTGAATGTCTCGCGAATTTGATTCTGTTTCGAGCTTTAATTTCTGTGAAGCCCAATCCTTTGTTAATTATTCTGCGAGAATGTTTTCCCCAGGCACCATGTCCAGAAACCAAGCTTCGTTAATACAATATGACGCATAAATCCGAAGGGATAGATGTTTGCACAAACATTTCCTTGCGAAGTCGTTATTTTTTGTCATTTGATAAAAGTTGTAACAGATACACGGCGGGTATGCGGATACTTTGATAACGGATGGCACTTCGATTACAGAGAACAACAAAAGCAACGCGCGAGAGGTAATTTCCTCAGTTTTTTTGAAAATTACATTCTAAAGATTAGTTTTTTAGACAAGGCACATGGTCGAGTTAATAAATGGTGTATCCTTTTGTGTTGGGAAGAAAGAAAATCACGGAAGAATGGAAGATTTGTGCCTCCAAAAGAAGAAAATTCGGTCGGAAAACAGCATGAACTGGATGAACAGTAAACATTTCAACAAAATAATTATACTTAGAAATATTGAAAGAAATTGTTTGCTTTTCCAGCATGAAGAGTAATTACTGTGCTTCAAATACTGAAATTTGTAAAGTATATAATGAAATATAAACGAAGCAAGAGCATGTTTTAATAGGTGGTATACATGAAGTTGCAGACACTTTGATACCAGATAATGGGCACTTCGGAATACGGAGACTTTCAACAAATTGGGCACTCTGATAACCGAGTTTTATCTTCTACTTGAAATTCATTTATGTTTGTTATGTCTATTCTTCCTAAGAAAAGGTTTCGGTAATTTGTTTTGAATTTGCGTAAATACATACATTTTTATGTATTGCCTGCTTACTATAACAGTATTTCAGAGAAATTCTGCATTTCTGATTCACTAAAAAGAGTGTGTTATATCTGGTAAAACGTTTTTAGTAATCGGGAATCGAGGTACCATTGTCATTGCGATGATCGGTTAACGAAGTGCCAATGAAAAATGTGCATGCGACTCTTAAAACATTTGAATTTCCTCAAAAACGTTGGGAAACTAAACTGTAACATGTTGTAACATTAATGGACATATTGATTTTTTATTTCGAATAGTTAGCACGTTCTTGATTTATTTCCAAGTATTTTTTATTTTATTGAAATATGTACTGATCATCCAATTCATGCTGATTATAGATTGAATTTTATCGTGTTGTTTTCTATATATAATCCACCATTTTTCCGCGAATTTTGTCCTTCGCAATTCGAAGTGCTATACCATTAATCGACCAAACAATGCTCCGTGTCTGAAAACCAAATGAACAGAAAATACATGCAAAACAGCCGAAGAACTCAACTCTCGCGCGTGGCTTTTGTTGTTCTCTGTTATCGAAGTGCCATCCGTTATCAAAGTATCCACATACCCGGCGTGAGATAGTCACATAAAGAACGCAAATAAAATTGAACATCCCTGCATTTTTTATCCTTGGATCAAATACGCGTTTTATGTCATATATAATATATTGTGCAATCATATGTTCTTAATTATAATCCTAATTGGGTTATACATGAAATACTCGCCACTCGAATTGAAAACATTTGTTTTCTTGTGTTTAAAGCTTTTACAAATGAAAAATGGTGACTTTAATTATTAATATAATTATTATTTTTAATTAACCGAATAACACAAATATACATAGAAGAACGCATTATCACAGATAGTGCGTATTTTTGGCAAAATCTAAACATCCGTTATTGGGGTTTCTAAAATGAGGTACATAGGAACAAAAGATCGAAATAAGACACCTACATATTCAAGATTATACAGTTTTTAAATGTTTATTCTTAAGACAGTCTTAGGAAAATAAGTTTTGTCATAATACATTTTCAATTACACACCTGCTCCGATGTAACAACCAGTATAACATTTTATACTTATTTGCGTTGTATAATATTTTTACAAATTCACAAGAATATTCGCTACTCAAATATCTGTTCAAATGAAGAGTATTGCTTCTCATCGAAAAATAGTTTTTCAGCATAAGCACTCTAAAGTTCATGACTGCATTTTGATTACATCAATGCCCGTGGAACGTAGCATAGCAACACGCCATACTAGTGGCCTGCGTGTTGTTCACTGGCAACAACGTCTGCTTTTACTGTCTGTAAATGTGTTGCATATTTCGAAACATAATGTTTATTCATGAACTTTATTACATTTCTATAAATCTATATTATTATTCATAATTATCTTTTAAACAAAAGGATGAACAAATATAAGAGCTATAAGTAAATAGCGCGAAAATTGCAGAAAATAAACTCAGTGCTATTCGGATGCCACCTTGAATAGCTGTAGGAAAACCGCACACTTACAAGCGAGATATAACACGTCGTGCTAATATAATTGTTAGTAAATGAGTTAAGTAAGCAAAATATAACATATTGGTATTATGGTTCAATATATTGTTATAATCATGTATGCAGTGTGCACATGTAAAATTATATCCTGTTTATCGTTCCAACCGTACGGATACTCATTTGTATACATTTACATATTCAGTCGAACCTGCCAATAATGACCACTAAAGGGATGTGGTCGTTGTGTTCTTTGTTCACACGGGGTCTTTATTCGCAGGTTCGATTGAAACTTTACAAAATATGCAAGTAGGCTTTTAACAGGTACCTTATCTATGTAAGTGCTCTATTGTTTAAGTGTTTGATTACTAATGCATGTATACTGTAATAATTGATTGAAAACAGTTTTTTTCATTTCAATTTTCTTATGTTTTCATTATTTATTTCAACAATCACGTATATGTATAAACAATTGTTGACATATATAAACATGTATCTATACAAATAACCAAGTACAAAATGTACATAACATAGCAAACAATGATACATTAAGCACTTCTTCACAACCAGTAAAATTGTCAATTATGGAAAATGAATGACATCTGATATTTATCTAAGACTGAAAACATAGAAGAATAAGATACCAGACAGATACATATTTTAGGTTTGCCTAAACTAAGATCAATAGCCACTCTTCGAAAACTGTGTCTTTTGTACTTAAATTATTAAGACATGATCAAGGTTTTATGATTATTATGATGTTTCGAAACTCTAACAGTTGATACATAAAATAACGTCTCGCATACTTAATTCCATTAAATAACATATTTAAACTGCCTTATAAAGCACCATATAATTCTGGATTGGCTTTTCAGTACTGTTTTGAATGGATACATGTCTTACTCGAACATGAAAATAATGGGCCAATGAAGATGGGTAAAGTGTTAACAATTGCTCTATGTGATGGTTATTGAAAATTATGCCTCACTTTGCGAGCTATTTTAAGGAGTTTAAGGTCTCTTTTGTTTTAATTATCGCACAACAGAAATGAAAATTGGAGTACATAGTTTAGGAATGTTAGACTAACCAAGCAGCCTGAGGTTTTTTCGAGTGAATAATGAAGGCAATATATATGTCCGTTATATCCTTCCCTTAAAGCTCATTTATGTTAATTTTCTTTACTAGTTACACATAAATTAAGAGATATGTGTAGCATAAACACAGACATTTCTAGATAAATCTAATTATTAAAAATAAAGTACTAATAAAATAGAAGTCGTGAATAATATATAACTAACTATCTGTACGACAATACTAACACATTCTAAATGTTTACGTTTATTTCAATTGGTAATTTGCATGAAACAATAACCCTGTTTCTGTTAATAAGGATTTCACATCAGGCTAACGCCTTTTAGATGTTGTCTATCTGATATTCTAAATCACACAGGATATTTGTTATCACAACAATAAATCTAACAGTAAGACATCAGCTTTGCATGAAATGTGTTTTGGTGGAAACAAACATATTAAACATGTTAATGACCCATTTAACTGACGTTCTGAGATTTTAAATCTACTATCCCATGTATGATATAGACAATCCCAGAACCGATAAATTGACCGCCGCCATATTGGCTATTACGTCACCCGCTACTGAAAACGGTACTGAAGAATTAGGCAGATTACATCGTTATCATAGTGTACACCCGCTTTATTCCAATAAACAGTACTTTATGACTTCGCACAGTAGGATTGAAAACAAGTGAAACATGAAACCAAGTGTCGATATGTATCACATCGTTAATCAATATAACTTAAAAAAAAAATATACACGATAGATTCATAAAATATGTGTCTCTGCAACAATATTCAGTGACAACACGTAATGTTTGTAAGGCCGAGTTGGCATTTTTAAGCATACCTTTCAGTTATGCCTTAGTACACAATTTAATTATTTCTTTATGGAATACAATTATTCAAGGATAATTATAAAGGTATAGAAATATCTAAAGTCTGAAGTAAACGTTGTGATCTTAGCGTAAATAGTTCCGGAGATATAAACAAAGATCTATCAATATACAAAGATTGGAAACATCCATTCAGACCATTTTTTGGATAGATCTTTGATATTTATTAGATAGATTTAAGGTCGAGGTAGACAATTATATTGATATCTGCCTTTGTTGACGCCTATATTATTTCTTATTAAATGCCGTACTTTCTATACTTTCCGGAGATACTCATTAAGAAATGTTGTAAGATTAAAGACCGAGGACGACTTTTTTTATTGAATAGTACATATCTTTGTTTGTCTAAACAGTTACCATTTCGTTATTAATATTTCCCTTGTAAGTGTCATTTTAAAGGTAATATACAAATCTATAGCCGAAATGAAGTTTGTGATTCTAAAATTG
>VMBQ01002014.1:105034-118522 GCA_007657795.1 Dreissena rostriformis | reverse complement strand
GGTATGCATACCCAGTAAAAATAAATAAATACAACAATACATGATTCATCGTCACGTGGTGAACCAAGGAATGCAAATTGTGCATGCGTAGTGAATGGTATATATGTTATATATAAAATGATCAATCTACTTGCGTTATTTATAGTGTGTATATCGTTATGTCACCTATTTTCGCGATGTACTTTCGATTTCACATCGCGAAATTTTGTTACCGAGTATACTGAAAATATGAACTTTTTTTCAAGTAATGTAATATACCAGTCGTGATATTTTAATCAATATAAACTAATAATTGTAAAAAATACGGTATTTTAGAACTTTTCTTTTTTCGTCATTCGTGGTTTACAGTCCCTTTAATATTTTATTACTAGAATTATCTCTGTGACATAATTGTATGTGCAATATTTAGTATTTAGACGATGAACACTGTGCACGCCTGAATAAATATTTGTCTTGTCATGTCTTAAAGGCAGTATTGAGGAAGCTCTGAATGATCTGAATGTCATACAAGGGACAAAAGTATGAGCATAGTACCATTATTGTGTGGCCAACTAACTATAATGTATTTAATTTGTGAGAGAGCGACGCCCCCAATCTAAGCGTTTGGCATCATCGAGTGTGATATTTTGTTTGGTTAGATGTTGATATCAAACACATTTTAAAAATGCAGTATATATGCTCTAAGTGTTATCCATACGCACATTCCTTCTTATTCGTTTTAATTTGAATATCTTATTAATAGTATACACTCTTCTTAACATGGGATTTCATATGAAAATTAAAGAAGATCGAATAAAAAAATGAGATGTAATGATCATGCTCGTTAGGCATAACATAATAAACATGTTCCAACATTCAGCGTTTATTAATATTTCTTCACAGCACAAGAGATCAACTGTCACGACATATAATGAAATAATAACATATACTTTCACAGTCATTGCTTTCAAGAAAAAATCTAATTGACCAAACGATCAATCACTTTTTTTTTACTTTAATTTCTTGTGATTTGTAATTTTCATAATGCGTTCATATAGTGTGGTTTCATTTAATAATTAGAGAAGATCGCATAAGATAAATATGGCAAACATGTGTATTAATTTGTCTTCACTTGCATAAGAGATCAACATGAAATAATAACATATACTTTCACAGTTCTTGCTTTCAATTAATAAACCTAATTGACCAACCAAACCTCATTTATCATATTTTTACTTTAATTTCTTGTGATTTGTAATTATCATAAAGCATTCAAAAGATGTTTAGGAAAATTAAGGATTTACGGATAAAGCAAAGTTTCTTATCAAAGAGAGAAAATAGTTTTAATGCAAAAGAACATACCGGATTATATGGAGACGAAATATTAAATGTAATACTAATTTGATCTTCAAAAAATCAATTGTACGAATTGTCCATTCGCAAAACAATACAATTTGATGCACTGAACTATGTGTATGTATATTCGTTATTGTGAATAAATGGGATTTCTCTAATCTGAACATTCAAATGCATGTTTTCATGCATGCATAACTAACGTGTGTACTGGTCACGTCAAATCGTGTGTTTATTTCAGTTGTATCTGTGTCGATCATTATATTTTGCATTTTAATTTATGTACCTCATTATATGTGAATTACTCTTTATTTAGTACAATTGTTTGTGGTCCTTTTTTCGTACTAGTAAATCATTATTCGTTCGGTTTGGTTGTATTGCGCGTCTATCTATCAAATACATTTAGTAAGTCTGTTATAGACGCGCTCATCAAACAATATCTTTCTTGTTTGTTTGTTTTTTTTGTGGGGGCATACAATACTGTGTTCAAATCATACACAGACTTACGCAAAGTCACGTCGCATAGAAAAACCATATGGTCATGTCATATGCAGAACAATAGCTTTATTAAGGTAAACATCGTAACGTCACTAAGTGTATTTGGTTGATTTGAGAAAAAATAGTGTTTTGCATGCAATGTTCAATATGGGTGATAAACACGTAAATGGTTGTATAGATTCCATAAGCTAATATTGCGTTATTCTTTTTTCAATTTATCGACTATTCATGTTATTACAATAAGGAATTGAAAACGTGTTTTTTCTTGGTAATTGAAATTGTCCAACATTAGCCAAGCAAATTTCCTCCATAAAAAGTGAGAATCATTAGACTTTCGTGAAGTTATTATATGTACATTTATCACGGTGAATAGTAATAATAATCCAAGAAGCGTTTATTTGTTCACTGACATTCTGTATCATGCAGCAATTGATTAAACTATGAAGTACACATATAAATGCTGCTTATATTGTATGGAATTCTGTATCACGCGCAATTGATTAAACTATGAAGTACACATAGGTNATTCAGGGGCTGGTAATCCGGGAGGTATCGATTTCTGGGATTGTCTATAGTGCTATGCGTGTATATATATATATATTTCTTTACGTACTGACAGCTTATATACACTGTGTGAAACATATTAATTTAAACGTATGTCTCTTTTTGAATGTCTATCGACAAAATCCCAGAATAATTCAACTCCCCACTAATTTAATTGTGTTGCAACTCAGCTGTGCAACCCCAACCGTTGGCAACTAAACAGTATTAAATCAGCATTAGACTGGCTCCCCCTCAAGCGTTTTTTCCGCTAACCGAAATTCTTAGACACAAATTAAGTAATGCAAATCACCGAAGGGATGAAAGTTGCTAAACAATGAATATTGATAGATACCGTCCACATTATTCGATCTCTTAGCGTTTTATTTACGCTTTATAAGTGTCTTTGCTTGAACTCACTGACCAATAACTCAAGTAACATTTCCTTTAAGCTTCAAACTTCGAGTATGTCACTAAGAATTCAAACTGGAAGATATCCTGGTCAAAATATATCTCACGAATTAAACGTTATTGCCGTTGTTGTAACGAATTATATGCCAACGATGAGGTTCATTTAGTTTGGAAATGTCCTTTATACGTTGATATTAGAAGAAACTATGTAAAGAAATGGTATTTTACTTAGCTTTTTCGTAACCGTATACGATGCTGATTTTGGTTAAAGGGACGGTAAATCACGAATGACAAAAACAGGAAAGTTCTAAAATACCGTATTTTTTTAAAATAATTAGTTTATATTGATTAAAATATCACGACTGGTATATAACTTTACTTGAAAAAACGTGTGTTTTTATTTTTTCTTTATTTTATTTATTTATTTATTTTTACTGGGTATGTTTACCAGGTAACTACCAGTTAACTATAAGTAACGCAAGAAGATTGATCATCATCGTCACGTGGTAAACCCAGGAATGCAAATTGTGCATGCGTAGTGAATTGTATATATGTTTATATAAAATGATCAATCAACTTGCGTTATTTATAGTGTGTATATCGTTATGTCACCTATTTTCGCGATGTACTTTCGATTTCACATCGCGAAATTTTGTTACCGAGTATACTGAAAATATGAACTTTTTTTCAAGTAATGTAATATACCAGTCGTGATATTTTAATCAATATAAACTAATAATTGTAAAAAATACGGTATTTTAGAACTTTTCTTTTTTCGTCATTCGTGGTTTACAGTCCCTTTAATATTTTATTACTAGAATTATCTCTGTGACATAATTGTATGTGCAATATTTAGTATTTAGACGATGAACACTGTGCACGCCTGAATAAATATTTGTCTTGTCATGTCTTAAAGGCAGTATTGAGGAAGCTCTGAATGATCTGAATGTCATACAAGGGACAAAAGTATGAGCATAGTACCATTATTGTGTGGCCAACTAACTATAATGTATTTAATTTGTGAGAGAGCGACGCCCCCAATCTAAGCGTTTGGCATCATCGAGTGTGATATTTTGTTTGGTTAGATGTTGATATCAAACACATTTTAAAAATGCNGAGTTATAATAAAATGCATTTTCAAGCATTTCTTGTTGAAAGATCGATCTGAAATTTAGCATGCACATTGCTAATAGGTAAATTATTATTCAGAAGTGCATATTTTACGCGATTTTAACAGTTCAATGTGTCTAATAGGTTACAATATACTAAATAATCGAGTCATGAAGGGCTGTACTCTCTAAAAAAAACATCATATTTTCCTCGAAGGCATGTTTTACACTTTAGGCTGTTGTTTCGATTTTATCGTCTGGAGATATTGCTAGGGTAAGCATAGGTGTTCACTACTTAATCTCTAAAATAGGATAAAGTTAGAGATTAAAGTAAAAATTGGCACTGAAAAAGGTTACAATCCACTAGAAAACGGCAGAAAAAAACAAGGTGCAAAAACAGTCGATTTTGAATTGAGTCGAATTCTTTTTTGGTTTGAACATGACATATCTTTTGTATTGCTTAAATCGATTCAGCTAAGAATGCCCGTTAAGAAAAGTATGGTTATTGTATTTATTTTCGGTCAAAGTTGTCGCTTTTACATTGAAACATATAAGGAAACTATTTAGTATATTTTGACCTGTAACGAATTATGTATCATTCGCAATTGATTAAGCTAAGAAGTACACTTATGAATGCTGCTTATATTGTAACGAATTCTGTATCATGCGCAAGTAATTAAACTATGATTAAACTATGAAGTACACATATGAATGCTGCTTATATTGTATGGAATTCTGTATCATGCGCAATTGATTAAACTATGAAGTACACATACGAATGCTGCATATATTGTTTGGAATTCTGTATCATGCGCAATTGATTAAACTGTGAAGTACACATATGAATGCTGCTTATATTGTATGGAATTCTGTATCATGCGCAATTGATTAAACTATAAGGTACGTGAATGCTGCTTATATTGTATGGAATTCTGTATCATGCAGCAAATGATTAAACTATGAAGTACACTTATGAATGTTGCTTATATTGTATGGAATTCTGTATCATGCGCAATTGATTAAACTATGAAGTACACATAATGAAAGCTGCTTATATTGTATGGAATTCTGTATCATGCGCAATTGATTGAACTATTACGTACACATATGAATGCTGCTTTTATTGTATGTAATTCTGTATCATGCGCAATGTATTAAACTATGAAGAACACATATGAATGCTGCTTATATTGTATGGAATTCTGTATCATGCGCAATTGATTAAACTATGAAGTACATATATGAATGCTGCTTATATTGCATGGAATTCTGTATCACGCGATATTAATAAAACTATAAAGTACACATATGAATGCTGCTTATATTGTAAGGAACTGCATGCCTAAAAGTTTCAATACATGATTGATAATGTGCATATACACATATCGTTTCTCGTTCAATTATAATATTGTAAGTGATGTTCCTTTGTTTCTTCTCATCTGGAATAACACTGCATTTTGATAGCAAAACAATAACACGGCACAACGATCGCACACTCAAATAAAACAAATGCAATGTATCGAAAACAAAACATAAAGAAAAGAAAATGTTCAGTTCGCACACATGAGCTGCATATTTTTGTTTTCTAAAATGTATTATGTCGTTTAATATTATTATCATTATGGGTAAGATATATCAAATAACAAAGTCGTTTTGCTGAAAACGGTTTGCTGATAAACTTAACTTCAAGCGATTGGATCATTTTAAAAGTATGTTGTGTCCCATAAGTATTGGCAACTTCATATTCGAACGAATTTTCATGTTTAACCGTCTTTATCTAAATGTGTCTTACGTTTTTTGCACAATATTATGCTCTTGGGAAATTTGGGACCACGAACTTCAATCCTTGACGGGCCTTATATTAAGTTTTGTTAACCCATTTATGCATAGCGTTTAGAAAAAAGGCCTTGGCAAACAGCGTAGACCCAGATGAGACGCCGCATGATGCGGCGTCCCATCAGGGTCTGCGCTGTTTGCTTAAAGGCATTTCTGTATCAATATTCTTTATATAGAAATAAATGTACTTGACATCCCTAATTTTGGAAATAAATTGATCCAATTTAGAAGGCTGGGAGGGTCCACTAGGCATTAATGTGTTAATAAAACTCGGCTTGTAGTATTGGTGTTTGAAGGGATGAATAATTGAAGAGTGTTTGTTATTCTTGTAGATTGTGGAAGAGAAATTGAATCCACCTACTGAAATAACTAAATTATGCAATATGTCTGCCATTCGGATGCATTATACTTTAATCAGGTCTCAACATAATTCGATAAGCACTTTATATTATTTAATAAACCTACTGTTATAGCACTTCAAATCTAAATTGGCAGTACATTGTTCACCTCCACTAGTCTTAATTTGGAATTTAACATAGCAATTGTTAGCGCCGTCGGTTTGTTTTCGAATTGCATTAACCTAGCTTTATGATACGGAAGTTTAAAATAGTTGGTAAAACTAGCAATTCTTTGGTATACATAAATCTGCATCACAGCGGAAAGTTTGCACGAAGGTCTGACAAGAATAGACATTTGCTTCGTTTAGCTTTACTTAAGTATATCAATTTAAATTTAGGTTCTCATTGATGAAGCTTTGATTAATTTTGGACAGGAGACAAGCGCAATTGATGTACCAATTGACATCAACCTGTTGTTGTTACGAGGGTTGTTAATACACTCATAGACTGGATTTGTAATGGGAATACCTGATAACAATACCAGTGAATTATATATATTTGAAAACCAAGTCAGTATTTCACAATATCGGATGCAAGATAACCAATCAACTGAGTACTTATTGCGAAACATTGAAAGCAGCTGCAAGTTTTAATAAAACAATCTTATCGGCTATTGGTTCCATCTAAAATTATAAGTTTGCAAATGTGTTCTACCTGTTTATATTGAACAACATAAATATGTCAAATAAATGTTCGCCCTGGACATGAGATTCACATGATGCTGATGGACATGCGATTGTGTCACCTTGCGCATAAACAATATTAAAAAAAATGTTCGATTGTTCGATGGCCTTCACATTAAACACATCTGCCGTTTAAATGCATATTTTATTCTGCATAACAACATAATGTTCATGTACTTTGCAAAACGAATTTATGTTTCAATTTCCATCGTTGCAATAAAATCAGTGATTGCTTTTTCAACAAACATATTCATAATTCGACCGATCAGTCGTTCCAGGAAGACCTTTCACGATGACTTGTGTTGTTGTCAATTTATATGTTTATTTTGATGTAACATCTAAATTTCAAGCTAACACAAACACAATAATTTATATTATTTTTTAATCAAACTCAATTCATTTGGTAAGTACGTAAAAAGTGTATGTAATATTCCCTTTTAAAACATTCATGGCGACGTTACACATATATTCATTTTCAGGGAGTATAGAATGTCGATTTTATGATATTCGACGAAACATTAAGGACAAAATACAAAGGTAAAACGCACAAAAACATACAGTATAAATAACGACATGGTGGGACACAACACTAAAAATCACACTTTATCTCACCGTGTGAAAGCGAATGGGAACTGTCTCGGTTAAATATAACTTCAAACCCATCCTTTCCAATTGGTTCCTTCTCACGCCGTTATAAACATTTATTAACATTTACGCTGGTCACATATGGAAAAAGACACAGTTTTGATTTGGCTCTCATATATTCTGAAGATGGCTCCAGTAATTATTATAATTAAGTTAATAGCTGTTTTGTAGTGTCTGTTGTTTGTCTCTTTTTATAGGAAAGCTGAAATGTTATTTATCAGTAGTAATAATAATTAACTTAATATCTAATTTTCTGTAAAAGTTAGATTTCAAATATTAAACTCACATCGAATATGTTAAGAACATTCTATGTAAGTAAACTAAATTCTATCAATCACATTTCCTTGACATGCTATTTAATTGAAATATGTGTTATGTTTATATGGCTATGTACTGATTGTATTCGCCAATAAAAGAGTCTGTCTGTCTTTATGATGAATTATCAACAAAACAATAAACCCAGATTAAGTGTCTAGACACGATTATTTTAAATCCGCAGCGTCTACATTACTGTCAATGTATGAATACATTTCAACGTTATTCACATTTAATAGGCTTATTTATTTGCATACTTGATATAATGTGCTGATTGGCTCAGGGTGTCTTATTGGCATTTCTACGAAAATAATTTATTGAAATGTGCGCTAAACCCTAATTTGTATTGCGTGACCAATTAACCCGATTGTATAGATGCATCAACGCTTGGTGTAGATTAAGGGGACATTATTTGCAATCAAATTGTTTTTATAATGAGATCTACAATCTAATATAATTATACAAGGTAAGATCTGACAGAGCAATTTAACACGTCATCAAGAACCGTTTGTATGCAATTAAATGTATTTCGACACGAACATCACAACACGCCATTTTCCGTATTTTACGATATCGTTTAATGTTTTCCATGTTTAGTTTCATCCATTTTTGTCTTTAATGTTAAATACAGAATATATTAAAGATGTTCTATGTTTAGTTATTCAACATAACTAAACATAGGAAGTGAAAATATATCAGTATGTTTTAACATGTTCAATTATTTTATTTAACAATTTTCTGTAATTGTGTTTATGTTGCTTTCGGTTATATATGATCGCCAGTGAAACAATTTTTATTTATTTTTAAAATTTAATGGGATTCAGGGATATCATTTATACAGCATCAAGTACTTTGTGCGGTTGTTTTGCTGCATTGCATGTACTTTATTTTCCGAATAGTTATCATATTTTACATTAACTCATAAATATTAAAATAACCCCAAATTAAGCGTCTAGACATGAAAATTGGCACACCGTTATCTGTTTAATATTGTCAAAACGCATTTGTAGACTTGTTATTCATATTTAATAGGCAAATTAGTTTACAGAGACGACACACATATAACGAAATGTCCTTACTGGAACTGGTGTTATATGCGCATTTCTACGACAATGATTGATAAAAATTAACGCAAAAGCCTATCTGCATGACATAAGCAATTAGTGCAATTTCATTGGTTTAATCCACGCACATCTGCGTAGGTCACTGGAGCGTTATTTGTAATCAGCCTGCCGTTAAAATGGGATTTATTGTTTTGTAATTCCTCAACATGTGGTGGACAAATATGTTTTCTGATAACACTAGTTGTAATCCTCCGTACAGGAAGGATTTGAAGTACATTCGTGTGCAACCGTCGCCAAACAGTACTTGCTTACTGTGTACAGGTATTGGGTTGATTGGCGATACTATGTTTCATTCACATCGCTTGAAAAATCGGCTCTCGTTGGATTAGCTTTGCCTTTGAAATGTTTGCCCTTAATATTGGAAATTGCATTTTAGAAATAAACGTATGAAGCTGAATTCATTTGCAGCAGATTAAAAACTAATAAATTATCAAGCGTTTTGGCATTAAATATTTTGATTAACTGCTAGGGAACTAAATTGGACAGCATTATGCCATTTGTATTCATTAGCGGAAATGTGCACTTCAGCGTTGTTCTCTTTATAATATAATGACACTTGATATTATATCAATTAAACTTTTGAAAACGATTTATACCTGATATGTTTAATTTATCGACATTTAAGCACAATCATTAAACCTGACTATCATCAACTAATAATATGCATAACAATGAATAAAGATGCCAAAAGTAGGCCTTGTTTCGAATTCAATTGAACATTGGTCATCACATTAGTGATTTGTATGCATGTATTATGAGTCAATGCGTGTCAGTGTTTAATACATTAAAACATTAATGATGATTGATGGCATAATGTTTGAATTGTGTGCGAAATTCATTGTTATTACTGATATTATTGGTCTGAAGTTCCAACAGAATTATCAACCAGTCCACCGATCGGTCATTGAATAAAATTGTATACACGTATTTTGTTTGTATTGTCCTGTTTTGGTTTTGTTCCTTAGTACTTTTTGAACGAGCAAGAAATAAGAGTACATATATTCCATAAAACATTAATGCAATCCTCTACAGCAATACTATACAACGTGTATTCAAATCATCCCCCTGAACTTAAAAATGACCCCGCCCTCGGGTTAACTTATATTCAAATAAGCATAGATTGAACACTTTAAACATGGTATACTTTGACAACACCAGGCCAGAGGTTTTACCTTTAATCTATAACATCTTATTATGGTCCTTGTATAGTGCAAATCATGCCCCTTGGTACAAAATTAGCCCTGCCCTAAGAGTATCTGTTTTTCTTATTGTACTTATTGAAAACTCAAACAATCTCTGAAACCGCAATGCTAAGATGGTTGGTGTATGTAATAACAAATCGTTTAGTGGTGATCTACCAAGTTTGGTTAAGTAATGCCCATAGGGTCAAACTTAGCCCAGCCATTGCGTTACTTGTTTTGCTTATATTTACATAGCGAAAATTAAAAAGTCATCAGAAACTGCAATGTGCTCATTTAATTTGAGTTTGTTTTACATGACATTTCAGCAAGCACTACGGAAATGTGTACACCCTATAACGGTCGTGTAATCAATCATAACCCACGTACTTTCCAAATATTTGTCCGTTTTTCGACATTTGGTCAGTTCGTTAAGTCCCGAGTTCGTTTGACGGGGATCAACATTTATCTTGCAGTAGACCATCGAATGAAGTTTTTTAACCTTCCTTTAGGTATAAACCTTATCTCCACTATCAATTTTATCATTTTATACAAGTTTTAATCAAACAGATAGAGAACGTTTGTTGGATCTGGTGAAATATCGATTTTCATTCACGAGTGAATTAAAATCGATATTGCACCTAATTCAATAAATTTTAGTTTTACTCTACGCTTACAAATGATCATTTTTTAATTTTCTGTAAAAATAGTTCCGGTAAAACAATGAAAATTATCGATAATTTTTACTGTTATTTTTCACTGTTTGAAACCGTGATTTGTCAGTTTTAATCTACTGATATTTCTCTATAAACCAACGGGAAGAAAAAAATAGTAACGGTTCATATGGTATGTTATTATATAAGCGCATCAATTGTATGTCAGCTCTGTTTGTCCCCCCCCCCAGACAAGTGTTTTGTTTTTCACAATCTAGCACAGAGTTATGCCTTTTAAAAGCCTCCAGATCTGAACATATGCATGCGATGGAAACCTGTAGTACACGTGTTTTCTTCTTGAAGTAACTTATCACCTGTTTTGTGGCCGAAGTTTTTTGTTAGTTTTGTGTCTGTGGCGTTTCGGTTTAGCTTCCTGCCAAAATCATAATCAATCTAAATGGATATTTAAAAAAAAAAGATAATACCAAGTTAAACTAAATTATGTTTAACTAACATGTTTTACATTTGCGTTAACTTTTTAAGCCTTTTAAGTTGTCTCGCAGACATTAAATGAATACTTAAAAGTGGCATTATATAAACAACGGAGTATATTGCCAATTAAGACCATAAAAGCATGTAATCAAACGTGACTGTGTATTATGATACGTTATACAAACTGTTAACACTACGCAACGAACGAAAACAAACTTAATGGCTTCTTAAATGTACAATTAAACAAATATGATTATTTAACCTTAAAATCATACCAATCAAATGAGTTGTGGTTTTGTTGTTTGAGTATCGGTTGTGATATGTTTAGCTTTTCTTCCATTGTCTACCCACTTTTCAAACATTAATAAATATTTTTTTATACGTATATAAATACAAATATCAAATACATATGTTTTCTTTACTGAATGAGATTTTTTAAACTGAATTAAGGGGCAGATTTTATGCTACTAAAACTATTTTATCCGACGAAATTATATAAGGAATATTACGTGTTTTTACGTTAATACATAATAGATAAATAGATAAATATAAAATAACGTAATAAACAAAGATACATTGCGCTGAAACAATGAGTTGTAACTTAATTTAATTAATTTGTATTTGTTTCCTTATTGTGTTAGGGTTGGGAACGGTAAAATGCATCCGTGCGAGATATTTTTTTTTGTTAGTGTAATTTACAGTTCAAGGACTTACTCTTGGGATGACCTTTCCACGCTAGAATTGGCCATGTTTATTAACTTGTCTAGAATTCAAAATACCATGACCAATGTCTGTCAAAAGGAGAACAAACCGCGGCGGGATACGATATGTATCGGGACGTATGTTATTAGGCAGATAATATAAAACTGTCACTATGGGAGTTCTTTAGGTCAATACGATACATTAACGTATTATAATTCCACGCGGAATTTATCCAGTTACTGCAACAACTTCACATTTGTTCTTGTTTTGTTTCGCATTCAGAGTTGGCCTGTTGTACGTTTTCATGCTTTAGTTTTTTAGCTGATTAATATGTGTTGTTTTTTCATTAGAAGATTATACCACCAATAAATATATTACTGTATCGCTGTTCATTGTTCCTTTGTAATTGTATTACACTTTAAATACACATATACCGATAACAGTTGATTTGTTAGCTATCATATATGTTTTTGCTGTTGAATAGCATATGGTACGGAGAATAACATCACGAGTATAAAGAAAATATATCGTAGATATCCCAATGAATCCTTATATTTTGCAATACGCAAACATAGAACAGAGAAAACGTTGATTACGTGGTTTCAGATTCTATAAATTGTACGAAAGTGCTTCAGTACTTATTGAAAGAGTTTTAGTACTTATTCAATATTTCTACGCTGTCTGGGCAATTGTGTAATTTTCCCTGAAATAAGGGTTTAATAAAAGTATATGTGAGTAACAATATTGAAACAAGTATTTTACAGTGCCGCAAAACCTTTTTGTATATGGTGTTCGCCTTGAAACCGGGAGAACATGTATATGTATTATTAAACCGTAAGTATTAATGGTAGTTTCAGACCTTTTTTAATATCCAGAAAATAAATTATTATATTCGGCATGATGACTGCTACGACTATCCGTTACAAAAATGAATAACAAAATGGAGGTCACTGTGAATCAACTGTTTAGGACTATATATATTTTTACAAATCGTCATGTTGGCAATGCATGATATTGGGCTGTTGTTATAAAATATATGTAAAAACATACAAACTGTACCGAGCAATTAATGTTCAATTGAATAGACACGTATAAATGCCATTACAATATATCGGCCAAAATGGGAAACACAAAAAAAGAACATTATGCCATATTGTGAAGGGGTATTATAATGTAGATAATATACCGTAGTGAAAACGATCGCATATCCTAAACAGGGGGTTAAATTCAGGATTATATGAGTCGTGTTCTGAGAAAACTGGGCAAAATGCTTGTGCGTAAATTGTCATCCCAGATTAGCCTGTGCAGTCCGCACAGGCTAATCAGGGACGACAATTTCCGCTTTTATGGCATTTTTCGTTTAAATGATGTATCTTCTTAGCGAAAATGTAGTTTAGGCCGAAAGTGTCGTCCCGGATTAGCCTGTGCGGACTGCACAGGCTAATCTGGGATGACACTTTACGCACAAGCATTTTGCCCAGTTTTCTCAGAACACGCCACATTTAATCAAGAAACATCAAGAATCATAACTAATTTTGAATTGTTATCTAAGATTTCTTCATTGGAATAAAT
>VMBQ01002014.1:0-103724 GCA_007657795.1 Dreissena rostriformis | reverse complement strand
CCCCCCCCCCCCCTCAATTCATGTTGTCAATTCGGTAACTTGTTCCACAAAATATAAAATACCAATCTAAATGCCCATGTTATACATTTTATAACTTTTACGCACTATTATAATTGGCTTTATATAAATGGTCCACGAAAATATTCTTAGAACCATATGTGTCGGAGAAGAGGAACGTGTTTGGTTAAAAGCTTGACATTCGTATATACAAATGAAACTAATTCCACCAGGAAACAGCGCTTCGACAATTCACTTATTCGTCCCAATGGATTCTATCGTAACCCCGAGAGTCTTGAGTGATGTTTACGAGACCTGTAATTGTGTTTGTTGGTAATTTCTTTTACAGGACAGAACTTTCAGTGAAACGTTGGGTAGGTCTTGTTTATGGCTGAATGTTAGGGCATCGCTCCGAACTGGGTCAAAAACGTTATGAACTTTGTTTCTTCGCGACGTTTTTCTCTGGGCCAGTACTGAGCGAGACATTTACGTACGGATCTGGAACTATAGCAAAATAAGACACTATGATGTGTTTATCTCCAATATTCAGGGTATTCGAAATGTACGATCAGATTCATCAATAGATTTAAATAATACATATTATTTGATATGATAACGATGAGAGGATATATGAGGTATATTGAACCAGCATCGTATACAATTTATTTAATAGGTTACACCTTGTGGTAATATACTGCATAGACCGATACGATTGTTTGAACTCGTCGAAAGTTGAAGATACCGTTTTAAAAACATAAGGTGGATAGATTCGAAAGCATGTTCATATTAATACCCCACTATGTGTGACTTATAAAAAGGCATTGGCGTGATAAAAAGCGTCATATAATTTAAGCATTGTATTTGGTGGAAAATGAAACCGTTTTTTAAAAATTGTAAATGGGAAATGTGCCTGAGGAGCTAACATATTAATTGCTTAGGTTCACGATAGGGAGAGAGTAAACCAAAGCAACATGCGTTTATATCATGATGTGGTTTTAACTAGTTTTCCACGTAAATACCAATATTGAACATTTAAATGGTCCACCATTGCGAAAAACTATTATCTCAGCATCGTCAATATGAACCTTTATACAGGTTTCTTGATAAAAAAGTATCAATACAATTAAGTTGATGTTGGAGTGTTTGTACACCTTCACTGCAATAAGCAATATCGGTAACAAAAGTTAAACTAATAATATCGGTTACTTCATTTTTGAAAAAAAATGCCGGTACCACCATTTCCGTACAAATGGTTATTTGCCTAAAATAAATAAACAAGCTGACTAGAACTCCTCTCCTGAACATACATTTGGAAGTTTATTGTTCTTATATATTTAGTTTGAAAATAAAATGGACATGTGTACCAATTGTGGTTAATAAAGAGAACAAGTATGTCATGTTAAGATTCCTGATGATTTGGACGTTCTGACAGATGCATTTAAAGTACATACATCTGAAAAAAAACACACTGCTTTACAAACATACATATTTCTAGTAACACGGGACCAGAAATAACTTAAACCTCAAATGGCCGTGAGGTCAATACGTTGTGTTGAACAAGATGTGACGTTAATTGAATGTTTTACAACTTATTTCCCACCGAACAGTAACCCTAGGGTTTTCAATACATATTACTATATTATTTGTCCATACTCGTAAGTTTCCTTTGAAAGTATAAGTAAGATCGTCAGCCCAACATGATCTTTAAAGTGTGATGTAAGTACCATGTCTTACACTAATCAATTTGTTCGTCTCTTTCGAGTATGCTGTCAGTATGTTAATATTCAAGTACATGCCTAGAGTGATTATATAAACAATTGTTAATTGTCAGTGGCTACACTCCTAAAAACATATTTTATGTTGCAACTAACTTTTTCAGGAAAAAAACTTCATTTTTAAAATACTTTATTCGCAGTGTATATTCGAGGCTAAACATCTATGTATGCATGTTACTTACTTATAATGACAACTCTCGGCAGCCAAGAATAACACATGATTAGTTCTTGACGTCCAACCAGCTACACCAATATTTTGAAATGTGTACTATTACGGCTTCTTGTGTTATGTCATTAAGCTAACTAACGGAGCGCACATTACGCTAATTGGACATTAATTGCAACATTATCCACACTTTATAAAACGAGAACACTGCTAAATCGATGTTGTTAATACCAGACAGTTATAATGATAATGTTTATGTTAAAAAAACGTTATGTCATCTTAAAAATATGATCAGCGACGTCGCACGAGGACTGTACTTGAATACCGTAGACAAATTGTATTGTACCGTTATTGGTAATGTTGATCTTCATTTTTGATAAGGCTTAATGTGTTCATTCAGTATTAAATATTCAATTAATGAAAGTTCCTTTAGCGATATGTAGTGTTTCTTGCAGATAAAAAGTATATATGTCATTGGAACCAAATGTGCGCGCAATTAAGGAAACATATAAAGTCCCTATAGAATCAGAATTATTTTGTAGATAATTATTATTTATGCCATTGCAGCAACCATCTTCGCAAACATAAAGCAAATTGGACAAACAGACTTACAGAGCGATAAAGGTCCTTCTACCGTTAAATTGCTTTCCAGAAGCGTGCCCATTGTGATTTTGCATCGTTCAGTGTTTCGTGATTTCCTGCCTATTGTTACGATAATAGTTAACCGTTCTGCGCTGTCTAAATATCTAAGTGATACTGTTACCTATGGTTCTATAAATTCCTGTATATTACGTATAAAGATAATCTTATTTAACGAATACGATATAGTTTATGTCTAAAACAATTTTAGCGTAGCACATTGCTTATATAAACTCTTGTTACATATAAATGACATATATTCATATGGTTAACCACGCTGAATGACGTGGTTTTGTGAATGGTATATTACTATTGTTACAAAAAGTGTCAAGACATTATATTTTATATTTATTTCTTTAAATGCATGTTTGACTGCTTAAATGGCCAGTGTTCGAGCTACCGATGCAGAATGTTTTAAAGGCAAATTTCACATTAAAATAATGTTGTTGTGAAGTACAAAAGGTATAAATTATGTTTGCAATATGGTACATTAAGTTTGCAAGACCCAAAACAAATGAATATCAAGGATCGATAAAATATTTCTCTTGGTATACATCTTAACATCAGAAATCAAACCCTGCTAAATAGTCGCCTTGAATCATATTGGATTTTACAGAATTCTAGTTAAAAGAGCTGAGGCATGTTGTATTACACGGAAATTGCATTAACGTTGATAGAACAAAGACACATGCAGGAGACAAAAACGGAAGTTTAAGCAAAACTAAGAATACACCACCGAAGTTATTTCTGATCAACTTAATATTTTAGTCACAAGCTTTGTTTGTTTGATACGATTGTTAAAGTGGTCACATCTTCGGGAAAACTATTCTCGCAGTACTTACTTTTTGTCGTTCTTCTTGAAGTCTGACGTTCAATCAAATCCAAGTTCTGTGTTACAACACACGATATTCTCAGCTGCATGTCTCCCCATTTGTTAAAATAAATGTATTAAGTATTATAAAACATAATACATGTTAAAATGGTTAGAAATAAAAAATAAGTGGTAACATTAAATAGTTTCGTTATTTAAACACATTCTTTTGCACTGCAATAAATACATTTGTTAAATATAAACTTAAGCAAAACGTTCAAGAACACAACTGAATGCAAATATACACAATCCTTTGGTATGACGTATGCTTATATACTTCCCAAGTGCCAGGTTAATGTTGGTCGAGCTATGTTACTAAGTATCATATTGTTAAATTAAAAAATAAATATATTTTTATCTGTTAGTTTTTATATTTTGTTTTGTAAAATACAAGTGTTGACCTTTATTCTGAATGCTGTATGGATATTTGTGTAATTTCTGTTCCCGGTCCAGATTACTGTTGCTGAAGGCGACAAGGACAGGATGAATGTGGCGATGTACGGGTCAAGAATATCAAAGCATAATTGATGCATTTCCTTTGTCCCAATCCTTCTTTCTAGCAACCTCTTGAATAATGTAGCACCATGTTATAATGATAGCTGTGTTATTGTTTACTTCATTTCTTCTGTACTGGTTAACGTCAGACATATTGATAATTGTTAACTTAATACATATTTTGTTTGGACAAAGTAAAACTGTACCGTAAATTGAAAACGATCGCAACGTTTTAAACGGTAGGTTTTGGTCAGGGTTATAGTATGGTTATCCTGATGAATCGCTTGGCTAGTTAACACAAGTGAATTTGTTTTGTTGGTTTGTTGCATTGGGGACTACACAAATAATTTACTCATTATATATTTTTTTTTTTATCATTTGTTACCTTTTGTATAAGGATGGTGGAGTTGCAAAGTTACCCCTTTATCAACTTATATGATTTACTCAACTGTCTAATTGCGACCAAATATGCCGTTTAAATAAGATAAGATTACCATAATTATATTATTAGAGGAAGACACATTGTTGACCGTTGTCATTACTTATTTTGAGAAAACGAATATAATAAATTGGTCATCACGTCTTATTCAAACCGTGTTAGGCTTTAGACATTCTGACTTAATTGTAGTAAATATGTAAACAGCCTAGAAAGCCTTGTGTACTTCAAAGTTAATCTACATGGTGTACAATTTTATACGGACAATTAAGGACATGACCATTTAATGAAATTCCAACGGCATAATTATATTGATAAAATTCACTAAATTTGCTGCTTATGAACAGATTAAGAGCGACAGTTCACCGCAAGTAATTGTTTGAAAAGTGTTTTTGTATTATGAACACTAGCTACATGTCCTGCTTGCTTATACTTACAACTTTTAAATTTTCCTGATACTCGGATTTTACAAATGTCAAAAAGAATTATTAAAGTTAACGTTCTCTCTTTTAAAACAAAGGAGTAAAAGTACACGTCGTACCGGATCTAAACGGATAAGGACTCTTCAATTCTACTAACGATTAGGGTGTGTCAATCTTTTTCAGCAAGATGATATACAGTGTTAATATTACGCTCCGTTGTAATAAAACTGTTACATCAATTGAGCAGTCGATTAATAAGCGATCGCTCTGCACACTTAGCTTTGCTTACATTACATTGTTTGACATGGAATCATGGAAATTACACATATATGTAAATGCAATACTGAATTGACAGCAAGAAAACGTGATAGTGCAGTAATTTGTTAAGCACAATACCCAGAAGGAATATTGTGATAATAAATATTTTTCATATAAATATTGATACGCAATACGTATAGTAAGGAAAACATTGCATGTTGTCAGTATAAAAGACCGGCATATTGGAGAGTTGCGTTTAATTAGTTAGCCAGTCCATTTTGTATGGACGGTTTGCCATCGAGATGTCAGGAAGGGCGTTAATTGCCGATGGGATCAATTTCCATTACCTGCAAAACCCTAATGGTGTTTAACGCGCTTGAGGTTAATAATGTGAGTCCCTAATTATATTAACATTACAACGAATCTATAATCTCAATCTACTTTGTATAAAGAACGTATTACATCGACAGAATGTCAATCGTAAATATTGTGGCGAGTTTGGAAATACATTTTAGGATGAATAACTACAGTATGCGGTCCACAGTAAATCGATATACAAAGAACACAGTGTGATAACGTATTTCAATATTATATTTTTTTGTTTAATGACGTCACCGTTTATAGGTGCTACAAAGTAACAAATGTATTCGTCCATATGTCTTATGGCAAATACCTTAAATGATAAGTAGGATTGATAGGTATAAATCATTACAAACATACCGCTACGTTGCATATGGCCAATCATTGAGTTAATGAGATACTCTTCATAATGCAAAAACATCGTAGAATAACATTTAATCTAAACAACATAGCACTATCATGCTTTTTCAATATGCAATCATTTTGTTGTAAAAGCCTTTAACAATTTGTCTGACATTGTCTGACGATGTTGTGACGCCTTCTAAACGATATGATTGTCCTTAACGTAGGTTTGTATATCTCCAAATTATCATAGGAATGTTTATAACTATAAGTCCAATAGAAAAGAGATGGATTTCCCTAAACAAAATACAAATGTTTATGAAGTTTGGAACCACTACGTCACATGTTATCCCAGTTTTGTATTTAATAACCAACAACCGTCATGTGTGCGTTAATGCAGAAATCAAACTCGAAAAGATCGAATAATATGTTGCATTTTTGCCGATATGCCGTGTCTTTTTTGTCAAAGGTACATTATTTCAGTACTTAAAATATATACTTTTTGTTGTTATAATATTTCTACACCGGTTACATATATGTTTTAATATAAATTGAAGCTCACACAATATAAATCATCGCAGTTCAACGATGTTGTTGCTTTCTATGGATGGAAACTTTACCCGTGTGTTTTACAGCCTCTGTCCTATGCCTAGGGGCTAGACAGTTTATATTGATGATTCCGACAGGAATATGTTGTCACGATCAGCCCCAGTGAATTACATGTAAGACATTCGCAAACACGCATTGCTTTCCATTTGTTTATTGATACCTGTTGTTGGTAAAATGAGGCAAAATTAATACAAGTTTCCTTCTGGGGATGGTACTTTTATATAAGAAAATTACATAAATTGTCATAACTAATATTGAGATCACGATAATAAATGAGCAATTTCTAAGTTTGAGTAGAAACAACTCCCACGTACAAACTTTACCTGTCGGTTTTCTTTATAAGTTATACCACTCGTATGGTCATAATTTACGCAGCGTAACTATTTGACATTACATTCCAAATTTAATTTAAATGCTTGCAGGTTAAAATAACTAGCACTATGGCAACGTTAGCAATATTCGAGATAGAATATTTCAAATACAAAACTCGGGGGCCAATCCGATTGACATTTTGTTCAAGTAGTTCTACAATATGAATGTCTGCACTGTAATGCGACATGAATTGCGAAGGCAATTGTGCCATTATGCGGCGACACATAACTGCCCAAAATATCCATCGAAATTAGTATTAGAGACATATTTGGCATTTAGGTTTAAGTAGACACTTCCTATAACGGAGGTGCGTTATCGCGCGTACAACAGAGCCGTAAGCGCCGTAACCGTTTGACATTTTGCTCTCTTAACATGACAGCATTTACATTTGAGATTTATATGCATGATTTGTTATTCAGCAGTTGTAATATGATTTTTTGTCAATCAATTATTAAGTACATGCGTATCATCTGTCAGCATGTGCGCAATTACGTTTGTCTCTTCCGAATGTTTATAGTTTTAAATCTGTGAGCACACATTTGATATTTATTATGATAAAGAAGGCTGATTTTTATATATTGTTTTTTTTTTTTTTATAAAGAAATTGGTCACTTTTCAACATTAAATAAGATGGTTACTAAGAAATCCTCTCTAAGTGTATTTTTTTTTAAGATTTGAAGATTCTGTTCTTCAGTTGTTTATAATATGCAATATGATGATATTGTATTCATTTGTTCATGCATCATTACCCGCCCATTCCAAGTCATGTTGTCGATTCGGTAACCTTTTTCACAAAATATAAAATACCAATCTAAATGCACATGTTATACATTTTATAACTTTCATTAACTATTATAATTGGCTTTATATAAATGGTTGAACTATGATGGATTATCATACGTGTCCTGCACATATGTCATTTAACTACATACCAGTGCAATATTCTTAGTTCTTAGATGACAAGAAAAGAAAACACCAATGAAACAAATTAAAATCAATTTAATAAATGGACGAAAATTCTCGCCTTATGGACAGAAAAGAAGAAAACACACACAACCTACTTAGATAAGTACACGAAAATATTCTTAGAACCATGATCCTTAGAACCATGTGTGTCGGAGAAGAGGAACGTGTTTGGTTAAAAGCTTGACATTCGTATCTACAAACGAAACTAATGCCACCAGGAAACAGCGCTTCGACAATTCACTTATTCGTCCCAATGGATTCTATCGTCACCCTGAGAGACTTGAGTGATGTTTACGAGACCCGTAATTGTGTTTGTTGGTAATTTCTTTGACAGGAAAGTACTTCCAGTGAATCGTTGGGTGGGTCGTTTCGATGGCTGAATGTTAGGACATCGCTCCAAACTGGGTCAGACACGTTATGATGCGTTGACTTTGTTTCTTCGTGGCCTTTTTCTCCAGGCCAGTACTGTACGAGACGTTTGCCTTATCTGGAACTTTAGCAAAACATGACAATAGGAGAAATATGTGTGTATCTCCAATATCCTGGGTATTCCAAATGTCCGACCAGATTCATCAAGAGATTTAAATAATACATTTTTTAAAATAACGATGAAAGGACATATAAAAGTAAATTACCACAATATAGTATTTAATATACAGTTGTTTGCACTATTCGTTAGTTAAAAATACCTTTAACAAAACATAAGGTGCATAGATTCGACAGTCTGTTCATAGGCATACCCTCATATTTGTGATCCATAACACAGTATTGGCGTGATCATCGAGTCGAATAATTTAAGCTTTTCACTCGATGGAACATGACACACCGTTTTTTGAAATTTGTATATTGAAAAGTTACTATTTACTGCTTTACAAACATACATATGTCTAGCAACTCGGGACTAGAAATAACTAAAAGCCAAATGGCCGTGAGCTCAATACGTTGTGTTGAACAAGATGTGACGTTGATTGAACTTTTTGCAACTAATTTCCCACCGAACAATAACCCTAGGTTTTGCAACACTAATTACTATCTTGTGTGTCCATACGCGTTACCTTCCTTTGAAAGTATAAATAAGATTGTCAGCCCAAAATGCAGCGCGTAGTCTACCGATATATCTGGGTCCGTATAAAAAAGACACTTCTTTTTTTTCAATATGTACACATCTGGCTAATACGTGTAGGGTCTGTTTTATATTTGAACAATCAAATATTGCTAAAATGGGAAACAGTTTAATATCATTATGTAAGCACAAACCAAGGAGTTCATGTAGAGTATTTCATCGGGACTTTTTCCGTAAATACATACGCTTATCAATTGCTCTAAGATTATGTTTGAGTTAATAGTCTTGTACTATGCCGTCCTATATATTGCAAGCCACGAGGTCTGAGTGATTAAGCTTTTCATAAACGTGAAGAAAAGTGATAACGGTCATATTGCCTAAATTGGATTATAAGTAAGCAACTTTATGAAACATGCTCTTTAAAGTGTGAGGTAAGTACCATGTCTTGCAATAATGAATTGTTCTTCCGTCTCTTTCACGTACATGTATGCTGTCTGTATACTAATATCAAAATACATGCCTAGAGTGAGTATATACACCATTGTTAATTGTCAGTGGCTACACTCCTCAAAACAGATATTGTATGTCGCAACTTACATTTGAGGAAAACAACATCCTCTTTAAAATACTTTAATCGCAGTGTATATTCGAGCCTAAACATCTATAAATGCATATGATCAACGTTTTGAATGGCAATTTTCCGCAAGCAAAAGTACCGAATTATAAGTGGTTAACATGCCCAAAACGCTACGCCACTATTTGGAAATATGTACAATTACGGCTTCTTGTTATTACGCTAAATAACAGAGCGCACATTACGCTAATTGTGCATTTATTGCAACATTACACACACTCTATAAAACGAGTACTTTGCTTAAATCGATGGTGTTAATACCAGACAGTTTTAATTAGAATACCATTGTTCAAGGAACGTTATGCCATCTTTTAGATCAGCATTGTTGCAAGAAGCCTGTACCTTAATACAGCAGACTAATTGCTTTGTATTGTTATTGGGTGTACAAGTAATGTTAATCTAAATTTGTACCTTCAGTATTGAAAAAATATTAATTAAAGTTATTTTTGCCATACGTAGTATTTCTTGCAGATAAGTATTATGTATGTCATTGGAATCAAATGTAAGAGCAATAAACAAAATATTTAAAGTTCTTTAGAATCAGAATTTGGGATTTTGTTGAAAATTATTATGCATTGCAGCAAGCATATACGCAAAATTACGAATTCGAAAACAGATTTACAGAGCGATATTATCCCTACCGTTAATTTGTTTTACAGGTGCGTGCCCATGGTGATTTTGCATCGTTCAGTGTATTGTCAATTCCTGGCTTTTGTTACGGCAGCAGTTAACCATTCTGCGCTGGCTGGATATCCAAGGGATAATGTTACTTTTGGTTCAATAAAATACCTATATCTTACGTTTTAAGATAATGTTATTTTACGAAAATAATATTCTTTATGTCTGGAACAAGTTTAGCGTAGCACATTGTTTATATAAAACGTTTTGTCTTTTGCAGTGTATGTTGCTCTTGTAAAAGACATTTGTTTTAACTTTTATCGATCAGAATGATGTATGGACAATTTTAAATTTTGTGTCATTGATTCTTCGTTAAATAACCAGTTATTTTGATTCGCCGGTACAAAAACAGAAATGCGGAAATTTCAAGATAGATGCATACAATCTCTAATACACTCTAGCGAACATAATCATGATTGTCTAAATATATTATGTTGTATATTAGATGTGGACATGCTCCGGTTAGTTCTTATTTAAGATATTGTAGAAGATGTATAATCGTTTTTTCCAGATGTCGGCTATTTATTAATCACCAGAACATTGTCAGAGATCACCGCAAATAAATGGTATGTAACCTAAATAACATCGAGGATGGATTTAACTTTGTTCTTAAATGTCCTTATTATGCTGATGATAGGAATACATTAATTCCAAAATATTATAGAACGCGTCCAAATATTTTAAGTTTATCGAACAGTTTAATACGTCAAACAAAACTGTTCTAAAAGAGCTAGCTATATTTAGTTATAAATGCTTTAAAATAAAAATTAATGTCATATATATACGTAGTATAAAATAATTATATTGTTATCAAGACAAAACATTTGGAGTATTGTAAGAATTGCTGCATTTATATAAATATACGCTTGACATTGTGTGGTTACTATACGCATTAGCCTTATCCATGTGACATGCTCACGTAACATATTTATTTTATGTTAATTTAAATTAAGCGATCTTTTAAATGATGTATGTATTGCATTTACTTCAAACGCATATTGTTATTGTTGTAAATGTATGCTAATCACGCTGAGCTTCATATGCTTAAGTCAAAATATACTATTATGTTCTGTTATGTTTAGTAATAACTATCCTAAGACAGATTTTGACATTAAAACATTAAACGGATACATAGAATAGAGTAAAAAACATTTTCTTTGAAAATTGCCGTGGATGGTCATTTCACAATGTTCACGAGTAAATCGAACACGTCCACGATAGTGTTCAACAACGGCCCTTGTAAACTGTGAAATACTGACTTTGTGTGCAAACAACGGCTAACAACGGCAATTTCGCAATTCTTATTATTTAGTCTTACGTATGTGCGAGCGTTCAGAAAGTTCAAATTCAGCTGGCGGTTGTATTGGCTTACTTCACAATGAAGCTTATAGCCAAACGATTTAGAAGTCAAATGTGACTATTTACTCATAGCCTTACATTCATTTGACCTTTGTAATCTAAACTATGTCGTTTTAATGTATCTCTATGTGTTAGATATATCAAATAACCGATTAAATATGCCGAACGTTGTTTGCTGCTTAACTGTACGTGAAAGCAGATTGGATCATTTTAACATTTATTGATGTCCCATAGGTATTGCCAACTTGATATTTGAACGAATTTCCATGTAAAAGCGTCGTTATCTAAATTTGTCTTCCTTTTCTAGGACAAGATTTTGCTCTTGGGAATATTATGACCACGAACTTTTATCCTTGACGGGCTCAATATCAAGTTTTGTTATTAAAACTCGGCTTGTAGTAATGGTGCTTTTGATAAATATTTGATGAGTTCATTATATTCTAGTAGATTCTGGAAGAGAAATTGAATCAAAATACTGAACTAGCTAAAGTATGCGCTCTGTTCGAATTCGGCTGCATTATCATAAAAGCATGTCTAAACCTAATTCGGTAAGCATTTTATATTGTTCAAATAACCTACTGCTATAGCACTCCAAATCTAATTCGCAATATGTTATTCACCTCCACTAGTCCTTATATTGAATTTAAGATGGAAATTGTCAGCACCTTAGGTGTGTTTTCTAATTGCATTAAGTAAGCTTTATTATACAGAAGTTTAAAATAGTTTGTTATACTAGAGCTCCTTTGGTATAAGTAAATCTTCATCAAAGCAGCAATTTTGCACAAACGTCTGACAAGAATAGACATTGTCTTCGTTTAGCTTTACTAACAATTTAAATTGGGGTTCTTATTGGTGTAGCGTTAACTAATTTAATAAAGGAGACAATCGAAATTAATGTACCAATTGGCTTCAACTTGCTCGGGTTACGAAGGCTGTTAATGACTTCCTTTTTCATGGGAATACCTAATGTCGCAAACCAGTGTAAAATATAATTATATCTTTCTATTGGGAAAAAAATCAGAATTTCACAATCATGTCCGTTTCGAGATGACCTATTACATGTAACTGAGTACTTATTGCGAAACATTCTAAGCAACTGAAAGTTTAAATAAAACAATCTTATCGGCTAATGGTTCCATCTAATATTACAATTTGAAAATATTTTATACCTGTTTATATTACAAAACATAAACATGCCAAGTGAATTTCCGTCCTGGACATGACATGCAAATGATGCTGATGGACATTCGATTGTGTCACCTTGCGCATAAATAATATTCCAAGAAATGTTTGATTGTTCGATAGCATACACATTAAACACATTTGCCGTGTTGATGCACATTAGATTCTACATAACAACATAATAATCATTTAATTTTCATAACTCATTTATGTTTCAATTTCAATCGTTGCAATAAAAGCAGTGATTGTTATTTCAAAAATATTTTTAAAATGCGACCGATCGGTCATTCCAGGAACACCTTTCACAATGTTTTGTGTTGTCATCAATGTATACATTTATTTTGATGTAACGTATACAGTTGAAGAAAACACAAACACAAGATATGTTATTGTTTACAAAAAAACACAATTTATTTGGTAAGTAGGTAAGACGTGTATATAATATTCCCTATTAAAACAGTCATGCCGACGTTACACATATACATTCAGGGAGTATAGAATTTCGATTGTATGATATTCGACGAAAATTTAAGGACCTAATACAACGGTTAAACGCAAAAAACAACAACAAAACAAACACGATAAAAATAACGACTTGGTGGGCCACAACAATACAACGCATACTTTATCTCACCATGTGAAAGCGAATGGGTAACGTCTCTGTTGAATATAACTTAAAACGCATCCTTTCCGATTGGTTCCGTCTCTTGCCGCTATAAACATTTACGCTGGTCGCATATGGGATAAGACACATTTTTGATGTGGCTTTTATATATTCTGAAGATGGCTCAAGTTTCATGCTAAATTATGAACAAAACAATAAATCCAGATTAAGTGTCTAGACGCGAGTATTGACACTACGGATCATCTTCATGACTGACAATATGAATTACTTTCAACGCTATTCACATTTAACAGTCTTATTAATTTGAATATTTGATGTAATTTGCAGATTGGCAAAGGCGGTCTTATTGGCATTTCTACGACAATAATTTATTGAAATGTGCGATCAATCCTGATCGGAATCGCGTGAGTAATTAGCCCTATTGCATTGATGCATAAACGCTTTGCGTAGATTAAGGGGATATTATTTGCAATGCCATGACTTAAAATTTAGATTAGGTGCGTTGGTGGAATGTCTTATGAATTAACACAAACTTCCAAAACAAACTATTAAATACTTATTAAAGGTATCATGAGTAAGCATTGTGCTTGTTTAACTGAATCAAAGGGGTATAGAAGCTATCAGAAAAATAGTATAGTTTTTACAGTCTCGAATTAAACTTGAAGTAAATAAAAATATATGTTTTTCAGTATTTGCAATAATATATAACCGAAAGCAATAAACCATCTTCATAAAAAAATGTTAAAGAACATATATTTATTTTTCACAAAAACTGATATTGTTTTATTTCTATGTTTTGTTATGTTATCTTCATATTAAATGGAATAACGGTACTTAGATTCTAAAGTAGCAAGTATTTTATTCTCGGTTATGCGGCTGGATTCAATGCACTATATATTCTGAAAAGCTATCATATTTCACACTTAATCATAAATAATTAAATATATCCAAATTAAGCGTCTAGACAAGAAAATTGGCACACCATTAGCTGTGTAATACTGTCAAAACGCATTCGTAGAAACGTTATTCATATTTAATAGGCATATTAGTTTACACAGATGACAAAGATATAACGAAATGAACTTACTAGACCTTACTGGAACTGGTGTTGTATTTTCCATTACTACGAAAATGATTGATTTATATTGATGGTCAAGTCTATCCTTATGACATAAGGAAAAAGTGCAATGGTACGGATGCATCAACGCACATCTGCGTAGGTCACTGAATCGTAATTTGTTATCAGTCTGACATTAAATGGGGTGTTCAAATTGATTTAGCAACATGTGTAAAATTGTTGCTGGACTAATTGGGAAAGGAATGTACATAATCAGGGGCTACCTATCTAGTGGAACCTCACATTTATGGTGGACCAATATATATTTTCTGAGAACACTAGTTGTCATCTTCCGTACAGGAAGGATTTGAAGTACATTCGTGTGCAACCATCGTCAAACAGTACTTGCTTACTGTGTACAGAAGGTATTGGGTTGATTGGCGATACTATGTTTCTTTCACGTCGCTTGAAACATCGGCTCTCGTTGGAATAGCTTTGCCTTTGATGATTTTGTCCTTAATAATGGAAATTGCAATTTAGAAATGAACGTATGAAGCTGAATTCATTTGCAACGTATTAAAAACTAATAAATTATCAAGTGTTTTGGCATTCCATATTTTGATTAACTGCTAGGGAACTGAATTGGACAGCATTATGACATGTGTATTCATTAGCGGAAATATGCATTTCAGCGTTGTTCTCTTTGTTATATAATGACAATTGATATTATATCCATTTAACTTATGAAAACGTTTTGTACCTGATATGTTTAATTTATCGACATTGAAGCAAAATGCAACCTAGACAGTAAGGGATGATTAAACCTGACTATAATTAACTAATAATATGCATATCAATGAATCAAGATGCCAAAAGTAGACCTTGGTTCAATTTCACTTGAACATTGATTACAACATTAGTGATTTGTATATATGTATTATGAGTCAATGCGTGTCAGTGTTTTATACATTGAAACATTAATGATGGCATAATGTTTGAATTGTGTGCGAAATTCATGTTTATTACTGAAATTATTGTTCTAAGGATCCAACCGAATTATCAACCAGTCCACCGATCGGTCATTGAATAAAATTGTAAACACGTATTTTGTTTGTATTGTCCTGTTTTGGTTTTGTTCCTTAGTACTTTGATAACGAGCAAAAAAATAATAGTACATATATTCCAAACACATGAATGCAATCCCCTACAGCAATTCTATGTTATCCTATACAACGTGTATTCTAATCATCGCCCTGAAGTTAATAATGACCACTCGGGTTAACTTATATTTAGTATACGCATAGATTGAACACTTTAAACATGGTATCCTTTGACAAGGCCAGAGGTTTTGCCTTTAATATTTAACCTCTTAGTGTGGTCCTTGTATAGTGCAAATCATGCCCCTGGGTACAAAATTAGCCCTGCCCTAAAAGTACATGTATCTGTTTTTCTCTGAAACCGCAATGCCAAGATGGTTGGTATCGTATAGTGGTGATCTACCAAGTTTGTATAGGTAATGCCCATAGGGTCAAAATTAGCCACGCCATTGCGATTACTTGTTTTGCTTTTATTTACACAGCGAAAATTAAAAAGTTCTCAGAAACCGCAAGGTGTTCATTTAACTTGAGTTGGTTTTACATGACATTTCAGCAAGCACTACGGAAATGTATACACCCTATAACTGTCGTGTAATCAATCAAAACCCATGTACTTTCCAAGAATTTTTCCGTGTTTCGACATTTGAACAGTTCGTTAAGTCCCGAGTTCGTTTGATGGGGATCAACATTTATCTTGCAGTAGACCATCGAATGAAGTTTTTTAACCTTCCTTTAGGTGTGAGCCTTATCTCCACTATCCATTTTATCCTTTTATACAAGTTTTAATCAAACAGATAGAGAATGTTTGTTGGATGTGGTGNGGTAAAATATTTCCGTTAAAGCAATGAATATTATCGATAATTTTTACTGTTATTTGTCACTGTTTGAAACCGTGAATTATCAGTTTAAATCCACTGATATTTCACTATAAACCAACGGGAAGAATAAAATAGTTACGGTTCATATGGTATGTTATTATTTAAGATCATCAATTGTATGTAAGCTGTGTTTGTCCCCCCACAGACAAGTGTTTTTCACAATACACCACAGAGTTATGCCTTTTAAAACCTCCAGATCTGAACATATCATGCATGCGATGGAAACCTATAGTACACGTGTTTTCTTCTTGAGGTAACTTTTCGTCTGTTTTGTGGTCGAAGTTTTTTGTGAGAGTTGTGTCTGTGGCGTTTCGGTGAGCTTCCTGCCAAAATACAAATTAATCCAAATGGATATTATTAAAAAAAAAGATAAAACCAAGTTAAATTAAATTGTGTTAAACTAAAATGTTTGACATTTGCGTTAACTTTTAAAGCCTTTTAAGTTTTCTCGCAGACATTTAATGAATACTTAAAAGTTGCATTATATTAAAAACGGAGTAGATTGCCAATTTAGACCATACCATAAAAGCATGTAATTAAACGTGACTGTGTATTATGATACGTTATATAAACTGTTAACACTACACAACGAATGAAAACAAACTTAATGGCTTCTTAAATGTACAATTAAACAAATATGATTATTTAACCTTAAAATCATACAAATCAAATGAGTTGTGGTTTTGTTGTTTTAGTATCGGTTGTGATATGTTTAGCTTTTCTTCCATTGTCTACCCACTTTTCAAACATTATTAAATATTTTTTTATACGTATATAAATACAAATATCAAATACATATGTTGTCTATACTGAATGAGATTTTTTAAACTGAATTAAGCGGCAGATTTTATGCTACTATAACTATTTTATCCGACTAAATTATATAAGGAATATTACGTGTTTTACATTAACGTATTATAATTCCACGCGGAATTAATCCAGTAACTGCAACAACTTCACATTGTTCTTGTTTTGTTTTGCATTGTGAGTTGGCCTGTTGTACGTTTTCATGCTTTATTTTTTTTAACTGATTAATATGTGTTGTTTTTTCATTGGAAGATTATACCACCAATAAATATATTACTGTATCACTATTCATTGTTCCTTTGTAATTATATAACACTTTAAATACACATATACCGATAACAGTTGATGTGTTAGCTATCATATATGTTTTTGTTGTTGACTAGCATACGGTACGGAGAATAACATCACGAGTATAAAGAAAATATATCCTAGATATCCCAATGAATCCTTATGTTTTGCAATACGTAAACATAGAACAGAGAAAACGTTGATTACGTGGTTTTAGATTCTATAAATTGTACGAAAGTNCTTCGGGAAAACTATCCTCGCAATACTTACTTTTTTGTCGTTCTTCTTGAAGTCTGACGTTCAATCAAATCCAAGTTCTGTGTTACAACACACGATATTCTCAGCTGCATGTGTCCCCATTTGTTAAAATAAATTTATTACGTATTATAAAAAAACATAATACATGTTAGAATGGTAAAAAATAAGTGGTAACATTAAATAGTTTCGTTATTTAAAAACATTCTTTTGCACTGCAATAAATACATTTTTTAAATATAAACTTAAGCAAAACGTTCAAGAACAAAACTGAATGCAAATATACAAAATCCTATGGTATGACGTATGCTTATATACTTCACAAGTGCCAGGTTAATGTTGGTCGAGCTATGTAACTAAGTATCATATTGTTAAATTAAAATATATATATCTTTTTATCTGTTTGTTTTTATATTTTGTTTTGTAAACTACAAGTGTTGACCTTTATCCTGAATGCTGTATGGATATTTGTGTAATTTCTGTTTCCGGTCCAGATTACTGTTGCTGAAGGAGACAAGGACAGGATGAATGTGGCGATGTACGGGTCAAGAATATCAAAGCATAATTGATGCATTTCCTTTGTCCCAATCCTACTTTCTAGAAACCTCTTGAATAATGTAGCACCATGCTATAATGATAGCTGTTTTATTGTTTACTTCATTGCTTCTGTACTGGTTAACGTCAGACATATTGATAATTGTTAACTAAATACATATTTAGTTTGTCTTAGGTGTTTGGACAAAGTAAAACTGTACCGTTAATTGAAAACGATCGCAACGTTTTAAACGGTAGGTTATGGTCAGGGTTATAGTACGGTTATCCCGATGAATCGATTGGCTAGTTAACACAAGTGAATTTGTTTTGTTGGTTTGTTGCATTGGGGACTACACAAATAATTTACTCATTATATATTTTGTTATCATTTTGTTACCTTTTGTATAAGGGTGGTGGAGTTGCAAAGTTACCCCTTTATCAACTTATATGATTAACTCAACTGTCTAATTGCGACAAAATATGCCGTTCAAATACGATAAGATTACCATAAATACATTATTAGAGGAAGACACATCGTTGACCGTTGTCATTACTTATTTTGAGAAAACGTATATAATAAATTGGTCATTACGTCTAATTCAAACCGTGTTAGGCTTTAGACATTCTGACTTAATTGTATTAAATATGTAAACAGCCTAGAAGGCCTTGTGTACTTCAAAGTTAATCTACATGGTGTACTATTTGTACGGACAATTAAGGACATGACCATTTAATGAAATTCCAACGGCAAAATTATATTGATAAAATTCACTAAATTTGCTTCTTATGAACAGATTAAGAGCGACAGTTCACCGCAAGTAATTGTTTGAATAGTGTTTTTGTATTATGAACACTAGCTAATTGTCCTGCCTGCTTATACCCACAACTTTTTAATTTACCTGACACTCGGATTTTACAAATGTCAAAAGGAAATATTAAAGTTAACGTTCTCTCTTTAAAAACAAAGGAGTAAAAGTACACGTCGTACCGGATCCAAACGGATAAGGACTCTTCAATTCTACTAACGATTAGGGTGTGTCAATCTTTTCCAGCAAGATTATATACAGTGTTAACATTACGCTCCGTTGTAATAAAACTGTTACATCAAATGAGCAGTCGATTAATAAGCGATCGCTCTGCACACTTAGCTTTGCTTACATTACATGCTTATTGTTTGACAAGGAATCATAGAAATTACACATATATGTAAATGCACTACTGAATTGACAGAAAAAAACGTGATAGTACAGTAATTTGTTAACCACAATACCCAGAAGGAATATTGTGAAAATACATAATTTTCATATAAATATTAATATGCAATAAGTATAGTAAGGAAAACATTGCATGTTGTCAGTATAAATGACCGGCATATTGGAGAGTTGCGTTTAATTAGTTAGCCAGTCCATATTGTATGGACGTTTTGCCATCGAGATGTCAGGAAGGGCGTTAATTGCCCATGGGATCAATTTCCATTAACTGCAAAACCCTAATGGTGTTTAACGCGCTTGTGTTCAATAATGTGAGTCCCTAATTATATTAACATTACAACGGCTGTATAATCTCAATCTACTTTGTATAAAGGACGTATTACATCGACAGAATGTCAATCGTAAATATTGTGGCGAGTTCGGAAATACATTTTAGGATGAATAACTACAGTATGCGGTCCACAGTAAATCGATATTGAAAGAACACAGTGTGATGACGTATTTCAATATTATATTTTGTTTATTAATGACGTCACCATTTAGAGTTGGTACAAAGTACGAAATGTATTCGTCCATATGTCTTATGGCAAATACCTTAAATGATAAGTAGCATTGATAGGTATAAATCGTTACAAACATTCCGCTACGTTGCATATGGCCAATCATTGAGTTAATGAGATACTCTTCATAATGCAAACACATCGTAGAATAACATTTAATCTAAAAAATAGCACTATGATGCTTTTTCAATATGCAATTATTTTGTTGTAAAAGCCTTTCACAAGTTGTCTGACATTGTCTGACAATGTTGTGACGCCTTCTAAACGATATGATTGTCCTAAACGTAGGTTTGTATAGCTCCAGATTATCATAGGAATGTTTATAACTATAAGTCCAATAGAAAAGATATGGATTTCCCTAAACAAAATTCAAATGTTTATGAAGCTTGGTACCACTACGTCACATGTTATCCCAGTTTTGTATTTAATAACCAACAACCGTCATGTGTGCGTTAATGCAGAAATCAAACTCGAGAAGATCGAATAATATGTTGCATTTTTGCCGATATGCCGTGTCTTTTTGGTCAAAGGTACATTATTTCAGCACTTCAAATATATACTTTTTGTTGTTATAATATTTCTACACCGGTTACATATATGTTTTAATATAAATTGAAGCTCGCACTATATAAATCATCTCAGTTCAACGATGTTGTTGCTTTCTATGGATGGTAACTTTACCCGTGTGTTTTACAGCCTCTGTCTTATGCCTTGGGGCTTGACAGTTTATATTGATGATTCCGACAGGAATATGTTGTCAGGATCAGCCCTAATAAATTACATGTAAGGCATTCGCAAACACGCATTGCTTTCCATTTGTTTATTGATACCTGTTGTTGGTAAAGTGCGGCAAAATTAATACAAGTTTCCTTCTGGGGATGGTACTTTTATATAAGCAAATTACATTAATTGGCAGTCATAACTAATATTGAAATCACGATTATAAATGAGCAATTTCTAAGTTTGAGTAGACACACTTCCCACGTTCAAACTGTACCTGTCAGTTTACTTTATAAGTTATACCACTCGTATGGTCATAATTTACGCAGCGTAACTATTTGACATTACATTCCAAATTTAATTTAAATGCTTGCAGGTTAAAAGAACTAGCACTATGGCAACGTAAGCAATATTCGAAATAGAATATTTCAAATACAAAACTCGGTGGCCAATCCGATTGACATTTTGTTCAAGTAGTTCTACAATATGAATATCTGCACTGTAATGCGACATAGATTGCGAAGGCAATTGTGCCATTATGCGGCGACACATAACTGCTCAAAATATCCATCGAAATTAGTATTAGCGACATATTTGGCATTTAGGTTTAAGTACACACTTCCGATAACGGAGGTGCGTTATCGCGCTTACAACAGAGCCGTAAGGGCCGTAACCGTTTGACATTTTGCTCTCTTAACATGACGGCATTTACATTTGAGATTTATATGCATGATTTGTTATTTAGCAGTTGTAATATGATTTTGTTTCAATCAATTATTAAGTACATACGTATCATCTTGCAGCATGCGCGCCATTACGTTTGTCTCTTCCGAATGTTTATAGTTTCAAATCTGTGAGCACAAATTTGATATTTATTATGATAAAGGCTGATTTTTATATATTGTTTTTTTTTTATAAAGAAATTGGTCACTTTTCAGCATAAAAAAGGATGGTTACTAAGAAATCCTCTCTTTGTGTATATTTTAAGATTTGAAGATTCCGTTCTTCAGTTGTTTATAATATGCAATATGATGATATTGTATTCATTTGTTCATGCATCATTACCCGCCCATCCCAAGTCATGTTGTCGATTCGGTAACCCTTTTCACAAAATATAAAATACCAATCTAAATGCACATGTTATACATTTTATAATTTTCATTAACTATTATAATTGGCTTTATATAAATGGTTGATCTATGATGGATTATCATACATTTCTGCACATATGTCATTGAGCTTTATAACAGTGCACTATTGTTAGTTTTAAGATGACAAGAAAAGAAAACATCAATGAAACAAATTAAAATAATTTTAATAAATGGACGAAAATTCAAACCTTATGGACAGAAAAGTAGAAAACACACACAACCTACTTAGATAAGTCCACGAAAATATTCTTAGAACCATGTGTGTCGGATAAGAGCAACGTGTTTGGTTAAAAGCTTTACATTCGTATCTACAAATTGAACTAATGCCACCAGGAAACAACACTTTTTCGCCCCAATGGATTCTATAGTCACCCCGAGAGATTTGAGCGATGTTTACGAGACCTGTTATTTTGTTTGTTGGTAATTTCTTTGACAGGAAAGTACTTTCAGTGAAACGTTGGGTAGGTCTTTTATATGGCTGAAAGTGGGGGCATCGCTCCGACCTGGGTCAGAAGCGTTGACTTTGTTTTTTCGTGACCTTATTCTCCGGGCCAGTACTGAGCGAGACGTTTACCTACGAATCGAGAACTATAGCAAAATAAGACACTACGAGGAATATGTTGTTTATCTCCAATATTCTGGGTAATCTAAATCAGATTCATCACACGATCTTATCAATAAATAGCAATTTTTAGGATAACGATGAGAGGACATATGAGGTAATTTGCACCAATATCGTATATAATTTGTAAAACAGGTTTCACATGGGGTAATGCATCGCATTTACATAGACCTATCTATACAAGTGTTTGCATTCTTTGATAGTTGAAGATAACGTTAACGAAACATAAAGTGAATAGATTTGACAATCTGTTCATATTCATACCTCAATATGTGTGACCTATAACAAAATATTGGCGTTATAATTGGCGTCAAATAATGTGAGCATTTCATTTGGTAGAAAATGAAAAACGGCTTTTATTATTTTTTTAAATTGAAAAGCTAATCTTTTGCGTCGGAGCAGGTAACTTATTAATTGGAAAGGTAAACGATAGAGAGAGAGTAAACACAATTCTAATGTGTTTATGTCATGATGTTGTTTTGCATGATGTCCACGAAAATACCAATTTTCCACCAGTACGACAAAATATTATCTCAGTATTATCAATATTAACTTTCATACCAAAACGTATCAATACAATTAAGTAGATGTTGTAGTTTTTGTACAGTTTCACTGCAATTAGCAATATCGTTAGCAAAGGTTAAAAAACAATATATTTTATGTTTGTAAACATACCGGTTCACGTACAAATAAACAAAACGGCTACTTGCCTTAAATAAAAGACTTGCTGACTAGAATTCCTCTCCTGAAAATGGGTTTAGAGGTATCTTTTTATTATATATTTATTTAAAATATAATATATAGATAATTGCTCACCGAAAAGTAACCTTAAGTCTTCCCAACACAAATTACTTTCTTGTGTGTACATTAGCGTTTGCTTCCTTTAAATGTATAATTTATATCGGAATCTTGTCATACACAACTGCAGCTGTAGTTTGCCTAACTTCACCGATATATCTTGATCTGTATCAAGGGAGTTCCTTAAATGTCTAAGATCCTTGTATATCTACTAAATTAGTTAAGGGTCTTTTGTATGTTAAAGCAAGAAAAGGAAAAAGTTAATCATTATGTTAACACAATCAATCGGCTTTCATAGAGAGCATTTCGTCTGGACTCTTTTCTTTAAATACATACGGACTATTACGCTAATAAATTGTTCAAAGATTATGATTGTACTATGCCTTATCACACTTGAGGTGGAGCCTCGAGAGTGATACGAAAAAGTGCAAGTCACGATATCTGTACGGTTAAGCTTTTGTGAATTTAAAGGACTGTGATCGCAGTTATATTGTCTAAATTGTAAATTCTAAAATTATAAGTTAGGCACTTCCCAAAACATTATCTTTCAAATGCGGTGTAAGTACCATGTATTGACTTTAACATGTATTACTTTCGTCTCTTTCATGTTTACTGTCTGTTTGTTACATATTCTCATACATTTCTAGAGAAAGAAAGAGAGAGAGAGAGAGAGAGAGAGAGAGAGAGNAGAGAGAGAGACAGAGAGACAGAGAGAGAGAGAGAGAGAGAGACAGACAGAGAGAGACAGAGAGAGACAGAGAGACAGACAGACAGAGAGACAGAGAGAGACAGAGAGAGACAGAGAGAGACCGAGAGAGAGAGGGCATACACAACCTTATCAAATGACAGTGAGGTCAATCAACAAGACAAATGTATTGTGTCACCAATATCGTTTGAGGAAAGCAACGAATGACTTCCTTTTCAAATTACTGTATTCTCATTGTATATTCGAGGCTGAACATATACACATGCATAATACCTCCTTTTTACATGACCATCTTCCGCACGATGATAAATGGTTGGCATACCCAACAAGCTACGTCACATGTTGGAAACATGAACTATTACGGCTATCGTGTCATGTCATGACGATAACTAACGGAGCGCATATTACGCTTATTCGCTTATTTGACATTTACTTATACATTATACATTTACATTATACATACTTTATATTACGCGATCACTGCTTACATTGAGGGAGGTAATGCTAGACAACTATACTCAGAATAATCATTTGCAAAGAACGTTAAATCTTAAAAATAGTATCAGCATTGTTGTGCAAAGCCCGTATCTTAATACCGTATGCTATTTGTATTGTTTTCTTATTTGGCGCACAAATACGTTGTGCTTTATGTATTAAACATGTAATTATTGAAAGTTACTTTAGCAATCAGTTGTCATCTTTACAGATCAGTATTATTTATTCCATCGAAAACAAATGCACCCGCCACAAATACTCACACAATAATGAAAATCCGATGAACATANGGATTAATTTATTATACTATTATGAATGTGAATAACAGTGTTGGAATATAAAACTGGAATGAAACAGGTGAGACTTCGTTATCGATTTCGTAAAAATGTCGAATGTACTCAAATAACGCGATGTGTTGGTGAACAATTGATGGATTAAATTTTAGAAAAGTGTCAGTGAATTACATTCTTTAACTTTTCGAAGGAAATCGATGTTGAATTAAAAGGGTAATTTCTTTGATGATTAAGTAATTTCTTTGTCATTCGATCAAAGAATATCTATCCACAAAGAATCGCCTGCTTACATCAAGTGCTTTAAAAGGAAAAGATGGATGGTGATGAAGAAATGTGTCTAGAATTTTAACTCGTCATGGAAGCAAATTAAACTTGTCAAAAATAAACATGGTTATTACACAACTTCGGTGAGTAGAACAAGAAACAGTAGATGTTTTCCTTTTTTATGTCAGTAAGTAAAAAGTTCGTAAAAGGAAGAGTTGTTAATGTTTATAGACTAAAATTAACAATATCGGCGGGGATAAATGCTGAATTATGCTTCTCGTAGGTGTCTACACATTTTGTAAATTTCAAAATGGCAGCCATTTGTGTTTTTGGTATTTTACAGTGGTGAAACAAGAATTGTCGTTTGAACAAAACCGTCTGTGTTCTACTTGAGTGTGTAACATTTGGAACGCTGATTAAATTTGAATCGAGGCGTATAGCGATATTTTCTTTCGTTACTTTTCTTTTGCATGGAATTCTTAAGAACTATTTCGAGTTCCGTAAACGGGAAAGATCACAATTAATATTACTACGCAATGTTAGATTAAGTTAATTTAATCTGTTTTTGCTTTTATTTTAGCAATTAAAGACTACTATTTTGATTGCAACAGGAAGGATTAAATATAAACAAAATATTGTAGGATAAATAGAAAACTATGTTAGTGTGATTGTGTACTTAAATTTATCCCACTCGTCTCAGAAAGGCTTACAAGGCTCGGCAAGCCTCGCCATGTAAACCTTTCTTCACTCGTGAGATAAATTTAAGTACACAATCACACTAACATAGTATTCTCTATATGCCAAGGGCTTGATTGCTTGACTGTTGATTGCTTTACTATTCTGCCAACACACCAAGCTCATTGTTTGATTTTCAAATTGTGCTTTCTATATTTGGGAACCAATGATTCTGCCCTCTTGGATTCATTGTAGAATGATAGTTATTTACTATTGGAAAATATTATCAACGAGCTCAAAAATCTTAAATAGAAAATTAAGGCGAGCACGTAGTAATTATTTATAAGGTACCTACTTAATCTGGATTTTAATTCAGTTTCAATAACGCTGCTATAAATTTATCCGCTCAAAGTTGAAACAGTGTAGAAATCAATTGTAAGTAATGATATAGCGTTACATGCCTTTGACCTTTGCGATCTCAATGATATCGTTAAATGTATCATACTGCGTCTGTATCTAAATTTGTATTACGTTTCTAGAACAAAATGTTGCTTTCTCATTAAGTTACCAAAACATTCAATAGCCCCAACAAGCATGACATTTACATTTCCGCAAACGCAATAATAACGAAAGGAAACATAATGACATTTTATACTTCCAACATGGCTTGTTGAAGAACAGTCATCGCCTTTGTCCTTTATTTCTCGTCTTAACATGTGCAAGCCAATGCAGACTGTTCACCATATACGCATACAGGAAAAGTACTCCCCTACGGATTTTACAGATTACAAACTAAATATGCATTAAGTATTACTTAATTATACATTATATTTTGCCCTCTGCTGCATTATATTTTAAACATGTGTTTACTTAATTCGGCAAGTACTGCATATTGTTCAATTAACATATTTCTATAGCACTCCAAATGTTATCGTCTGTTTGTTATGCTCCTCCACTTATCTTAATTTGGTATGTTTGGGCTAACAATTGTTAGCACCTTATGTTTGTTTTCTGATTAAATATCTTTGTGTGTATGATGATACGGAAGTTTTATATAGTTGGTTAAACTAGAAATCCTTGGGCAAACGTAAATCTTCATTAAAACGGAAAGTTTGCACGATCATCGGACAAAACGAGACAATTTCTTCTTTTGGCTATTCATTTTATCAATTTAATTTATGGCTCTTATTGGTGAAACTTTAAATACTTTTAGAACTTTACATGTTTATTTCGTTAAGAATGTATAGACAGGAGACAAAGGAAAGTTATGAACCAGTTGCCCGCAAACCTGTTCGGATTACGATGCTTGTAAATAGACTGTCTTTGTGTTTTGAATACCTGATGTCAGAAACCAGTATGATATATGTTAATATTTATATTTTGAACCCAAAAGCCAGCACTTTGCAAGATCAGTTTTCAGTTCACCAATCAACTTTGAACTTAAGGCGAAATATCGAAAGCAGCTTCGAGTTTAGATAAAACAAAGCAATAGTTGATGTTGGTTTCATCTCGAGTAATACGTTGAGCATGTGCCCTACCATTTTATTTCAAACAACATAAATATACCAAGCGAATTTTCACCCAGGACATGAAATTTAATTTAAATGTTGACGGATGTTCGAATTTTAACCATGCGCATAAACAAATGTCCGTCATTTCAAATAAAATCGAATAATACGATAACATACATGACGCACATCTGCCGTTAAATTGATGAGCAAAAAGCGTTCCAGAGGTGCATATTATATTGTGCATATCAGCATCATTTCCATGTTCTTTGTAAAACTAATTTAAATAGCAATTTCCATCGTTAAATAAAAACAGTGATCATTATTTTAACAAACATATTCACACTAAAATCGATTGGCCATTCCAAGATCACTTTTCGCGATGTTTTGTGTTATCGCCTTATAGTAATCGCATATTTATTTTGACGCACAATTGTTTAAACACAGAAAACACACACAAAAATGATATTTCTTAAACAAAAGAATTAATTCGGTGAGTACCTTAGAGTTCCATGCAATACTATATTTGAAAACACTCAAACCTGAGTTACACGATTAAAATCAGTGAGTATAGAGAACTAAAACGATCATATAACCTATATTGTATTAAAACTGACTTGGTGTGGCATAACAATATAAAGCATACTTTATCTCACCGTGTAAACGCGAATGGGCAAAGTCTCAAAGTGAAATATAAATTGAAACGCATCCTTTCCGATTGGTACCGTCTCTCGCCGTTATAAACGTGGAACCTCCACGAAACCCTTATGGTATCTACGTTTATAAATACTTTACTATCGGTAAAATTGATATTGTCCTTGGGTTTACATTAAAAGGAGATATAGATTGAATGACTTGCCTTTGGAAAGGCATCATATGTAGCTTTTTTAGATATAGTTTGATATTTAATAAGATCAAATGGACTTTTTGTTTGGGCGGGGTTGGGGCGGTGTTTTTAGTTTCGGGGGGGGGGGAGTACATTTATTAAAATTAAAAATAGTGTTTTGAAGCGAGGGTGGATGCACGCTTCTCGCTTTGAACTAAACATTTGGCCGACACAAGTTCGGAAAGACCATCAGCTCTCACAAGCGAAAAATGATCTTCAGTTAGCCTGATGCAATACACGATTAATAACAATAAAGCACCCGATGTACATGTGAAATAATGTTTAGATTTCAATCCACAACCTCTGAACTGGAAATATAAGTTTCGTAAAATTTAATAAATGTTTGGAAAAAGCATATGCACAAGTCTTTTAACATAATTATACATATGTTTTAGAGGTCAATCTCGTTCTCTCAGAAAGCCCATATGATAGCCGATTTTATTTTGACATCAACACTTTTCCGTAAAATCTTGCAAAACAACGAAACTTTTTCACATTAAAATACGTCGTCAGACTGCAATTACAACCCATCATGAAGATTGAGGAATACTTTTTTTTTTCTTTTTATAGATTATGAGCCACTGCATGCGAAAAGTTTCGAATGTCATATGGGAGTAGCGTAGCTCCAACACAGCCTGCGCATGGCGCAGTCTGGTCAGGAGCTACCATGTCCGCAATTGAGACCACGAAACATGGCGTGACTTTATAGCGGACAGGGTAGCTCATGACCAGACTGCTACGCTTGCCGCAAATGACATATGCCACATTTTCGCAATACGTGGCTCTTATATATTCTGTAGTTTGGCTCGAGCTTCATGTTGAATTATCAACTAACCACTTTACCCTGATTAAGTGTCTAGACAAGATAATTGGCATTCGGCGGTGTGTTAATGACTGTCAAAACGAATTCCTTTCAAGGTTTTTCATATATAATAGGCTTTTTAATTAGCATATTTGATATAATCTGCTGATTGGCATTGGTGTCGTATTGCCATTTCTATTAATTGATCATAATCCGACTTGCGTGATTAATTAGCCCAATTGTCTTGATGCTTCAACGCTTGGCGTAGATTAAGGAAATATTATTTGCAATCACATTAGCTTCAAATTGAGATTTCGAAATTTGATAAATGTTTATCAAACATGTTACATTACATTTGTACGACTTATGTAAGATATGTTTCTATTTATATATTATAGTCTTATCTTATGTAAACAAGTTCAATTATAAAATATATCAAGCATTTACTTACCAAGAACACTTTCAGAGAGGGACTGAATGAAAATAAAGAAACATATACAATGGTGCAATGTTCTTAAGTGTTTTAAAATGTTGTTTTTTTATAACCGTATTGATTAAACAGTCATATAGAAATGGGTTCGGACACATTCCCACAAAGAATGATACTGACAGAAAAGAGTTAATACAAGTAGACACGCAGACACAATATTAACTTAAATTAGCACTGTTGCTTAAGAAACGACGAACTCACAATAAAAAAAGGATTTAAAGAATAAGTATATATTAGCTAATTACATCGCGCTATAATTCGTTTACATGAGCTTCAAATAAAATGTAGTAGGAATCTAACGTCGTTAAGTATTTGTAAAAATAGGATTGTGTTTCAAACAGATTATAAATCATTAACAATAGAGATTGTAACATTCCTTAGAACATTAAAACTCAACGCTATGATTGAAGATAAAGTATTATCCTATATTTTCTTCAACGTCTTTACCTTTCAAAGATCACACTTTATGTCTTGTTTTTCCTAATTCGACTTTTGCATACTACTTTTTCAACGTGGATTAATTGTAAAAACAAACTTACATCCTTAAGGGGCATTCATATTCAACATCAATATTTGTTCCTCATGTTTTGAAAACGTCGTTGTATGTACTTACAATTTTCTTTTCAGGATGATTATGAAAGCTTTTATTTAAGCGTTCACAACGTAGAACTAGTACACTCACACACACCATGAATATTTCTGTCAACGAAAAACTGAAATACTGAGAATGAGTTTATGTGTATTTGTGCTCATTTAGTAAGTGCTTATTTTATTAGTTCTCTTCTGAGTTTAATCACTTAAGGATGATACAATACTGAGTAAACAATTGTGATAACCTTTGACGTGTACATTGAATGTCATGCACATTTGAACATCCGTTTCGATTAATTGTAAAACATACAATTGTAAAATTGCTAACAAACGACATTTTAATTGTTTCTGTCAGGTGGATAGAAACAGACTTCAGCTTCTTCACAAGACCACTGGTTGTTCATAAAATAGGTGTAGAAAGACCGCACATTCAGTTTACGTATGAATTGCTAAGAGTAAATTCATGGTTAGAAGCTGAAGAGTGTAGCTTTCATTGCAATTCTATTAAATATTTAACCTCACGCTTGTGTTGTAATTGAGTCATTTGACTTTTTGCACATGTATTACACACCTCTACACTAAGAAAATACAACAATAGAACATAGTGTCAGAGTAAAAGTGATTTTTTTATGTACAATAGATTTTGTATATATATATATTGATTGACATTTATAATGGAGCTTTCTGGTATTGCAGAAACTTTATTGAGTGGGATGATTAAAACCAACAAGAAGCCGTAAAGAAATCCTCCATACCAATTTCGTCTTCTCAGGTCCGTTAATTAATAAGATGGGTTGTTGAGAAAGGCATATATTACACTTGGCAATTAAGTGAATCAGACAGTTTGAAATTTAAAACTTATAGTTCATATATACTAGCCAAAATCAATCTTATATTCAGCCGTATCAAGTCATACAGTTAGAAACAGGACTCAGATACCATCGATCAGTTCGTCATTATGTTTCTTCTGATGACCAACATATTCGATTTTAAGAGCATTTTCGTGATGCTCAGGGATCGTACTAAAAACACTCACACACACGCTTATTGTGTCTGTAAAAGTAAAACGGAAATACTGAGTCTTAGTTTATATGTCTTAGTGCTCATTTGATTTGTGATTATTTGACTCGTGCTCATTTGAGATTAATCACTAAAAACTGATTAAATCATGAGAACAACATTGCGCTAAAATATGACGTATACATTAGATGACAGGCACATTTGAACAAAACATCCATTACGATTAATGGTAAAACACACAATTGAAAAATTGATAACCATTTCTTAACACAAACACGACATTCAAACTTTTCCTGTTCCATTATTCAGATGGATAGAAACATACATCAGCATATTTACATACGTACTGGTTATTCATAAAATAGGTGCAGAAAGACCGCAAATTAAGTATTGCGTATGCATTGTTAAGAGTAAATTTTTGCTTACGCATGTATCATGTAGCTTTCATTACAATTCTATTAAATATTTAACCTCACGCTTGTGTTGTTATTAGGTCATTTGACTTTTTGCACATGTATTACACACCTCTTCACTCCAAAATCACACCGATAGAACATGGTGTCAGAATAAATGTGATTTTAACTGGATTTATGTACACTTATTTTTGTATATATGTATTGCGTGACATTTATAACTGTGGATCTTGCTGGTATTGCAGAAGCTTTATGGAGCGGGATGATTGAAACCAACAAGAAGCCTTAAAGAAACCCTCCATGCCAATTTCGTCTTCTCAGGTCCGTTAAATAATAAGACGGAAGAAGATAAAGTAATCTATGAATTGTTGTGGGTTGGTGAGAAAGGCAAATATTACACTTGGCAAATAAGTGAATCAGACGGTAAGAAATTGGACACTTATCGTTCATATCTACAAGCCAAAATCAATCTAATTTTCAGCCGTATCAAGGCATACAGTAAGAAACAGGACTCAGACACCATCGATCAGTTCGTCATTATGTTTCTTCTGATGACAAAACAAATTCGATTTTAAGGGCATTGTCGTGATGCTCAGAGATCGTACTAAAAACACTCACACACACGATGATTGTGTATGTAAAAGAAAAACTGAAATACTGAGACTTAGTTTATATGTGCTCATTTGATTTGTGATTATTTGACTCATACTCATTTAACACAAACACGACATTTAAACTTTCCTGTTCCATTATTCAGATGGATAGAAACATGATGCATCAGCTTCTTACCATGCGTAATGGTTATTCATAAAACAGGTGCAGAAAGACCGCAAATTTAGTATTGCGTATGCATTGTTAAGAGTAATATCATGGTTACTCATGTATCATGTTGAAGAGTGTTGCTTTCATTACAATTCTATTAAATATTCAACCTCACGCTTGTGTTGCTATTAGGTCATTTGACTATTTGCGCATGTATTACACACATCTACACTACGAAATAAACCGATAGAACATGGTGTCAGAATAAAAGTGATTTTAACTGGATTTATGTACAGTTATTTTTGTATATATGTAATGCGTGACATTTATAAATATGGATCTTGCTGGTGTTGCATAATCGTTATGAAGTGGGATGATTGAAACCAACAAGAAGCAGTAAAGAAATCCGTCATGGCAATGTCATCTTCTCCGGTCCATTAAAAAAGACGAAAGAAGATAAAGAAATATAATTTTGTTTTGGGTTGGTGAAAAAGGCAAACATTACTTTTGGTAATTAAGCAAATCAGAAAATAAGAAGTTTGACACGTATTGTTCAAAGTTCGTCTAACATCTACAGGACAAAATCAATCTAATTTTCAGCCATATCAAGTTATATAGCCAGAAACAGAAATCAGACACCATCGATCAGTTCGTCATAAGGCTTCGTCTGATGGCAAATGAATGCGATTTTAATGACATTGGCGTGATGATCAGGTCTTCTGGACGAATTCTTCGAAAATCTGGAAACAAATGATACACTAAGCTTACATTTGATAAAGCGGAGATAATTGCTAAGATATACGAGTACACTCTGATGCATTTAAAGACGATGAAATATACGGCATCGAATTGCATCGTGTAAGTCTCGAGGCAGAGTCGAGCAAGCAAAAGGGCTACTACTGGATCGAAGATCAAAAATACAGGGATTGCCCGACGAGCGTTCCGAAGAGTGATCGTGGCATTTCAGATCGGAGCACAAAATCGTGCATCAATTGCGGACGTTCACACGTGCCTTGCATGCACCAAACGCAATTACTCTGCATCTCAGTTTAGAGAAATAAACTGTGTTTGTGATAGTGAGTGTAGCTTCAAGTGTGAAGAAATATACCACACTCTTGATATTGGTATGGTGAGTTCAAATTCCCAAAAAGGAGCTGTTGTTGAAATTATGATGTGTGCTTCTTATATAGCAAATTGACACACGAACTGAAAATATTTTGAGGTGAAAAATGTTGAACCATGATTAATTATCATCCAGAACGGTGAGCTATTAATGATCTAACAAGCTACACAGGCATTACTCTTCCAGTAATGTGCCAAATTAATCTCAAATGTATTAATAAATAACAAATAAAATTGATTTCATCAACTTAAATAGCAATTTCAGGTACATATAAAATGTACATGAAATACGCTGAACCACTGGAAAATCCACCCTAGGAGAGTGTCTGAGAAATAAACGAGTATACTAAAGACATAACACAACAGTACGGAAGAAAAACAGATCGTTACCGAGGTCGATGTAAAGACTTACTAGGTTAATTTCTGTATTAATAGTTCAGAAACCAAAGAAGGCTCAGTTGAGGGCATTTCTAGACCCTAAGCATCTTACTGAGGCTATCAGACGTCCACATTATCAGATGCGCACACCTCATTATTTCTTGAGTAAGCTTAGTGTTGCAAACCACTATAGCATCTTAGACGTTAACATGCTAATTAGCAAATTTCTATAGATACGCAGTCCTGTTACCTTAAGACGTTCAGTTAAACGTGAAGACGGTACAGGTACTTTCTTGCCGCATTTTAGTGTGAATTGAAGTAATGACATTTGACAAATGGCATTTTTGCGATTTGAATATCTTAAAGAGGTATCATGTCATGTTGACAACTTAACAAGACAGTATTCTGCTCGATTTGATGGACAGGGAACACGTGACAAAGGTTCATTTTAATCCTGAAAAACTTCAAAATGACGGGACTCTATTGCCATTCTTTGGTCTTGCCATTACAAACAATTGATTAACAATTAATAGTGAAAAGTTCAAATTCAGTATTTCTTTGCAGCATCCAAAACCAAAGGCAAACTATAACCATTGTAGAGGACAGAATATTCCCATGCAATATATATGATTCTCGCCTCCACAATATGTACAATGTTGACGCAAACAATCTGACCTTTCTGTGAAAACAAATAACGGATATTAAGTACACACATCCGTTGCAGCGCAAAAAATCGACATGATGAAATATAAGCAGGAACAGTATTATGATAAGTCATCAAAACTTCCGACACCACTGCAACATAATCAGAGAGTTTGCATCAAGTTGTTAAAACATGGTTATTAGCAAATGTTATTTCTCAACACAATGGCCAATCATGAAAAGTTCAAACACCTAATAGGGGTTCATACCGCAGGAATCGACACTTACTTATGAGAAATTTGACATTCAGAAATTTTGTCTAAATGTAAGAACAAATGATCTCATCGTAGCTTAGAAAAACATCAGACCCACAGCAGTTACATTCAACGAATACAATTAAGGCTGTACATTTTATCTCTGTGAACCAAAGTTCCTAAATCGTGCAAAACAACACAATGTGGAAGGATTGTCAAGCAAAACTAATAATATTGTGGAAATAAATGGATACAAAAATTGACATTTAATAATAATGTGTTACTAGTGTCTTGACATGTCCTGGTGTTCTGCTGCTACATTCGATCATTGAATGAGTGTCACTTAAAGCCGTATCTGCCTGACGTGAGGAAAGGTGGATGAACGTGATTGTTTTCAGCAAGGATTTAGTTGCTCATATGAATGTATTTACTATGAGAAATGTTTGATTATAGTTTTTCGTGAATAATTTTTTTTATATTAATGATGAAACCTTTTTGTTTGTTTAGCCATTGTGGACATGTTGAATCATTAATGAACTTGGTAATTGCATTTGTTTATTACATATGAAATATAGTTTAGAAATATATTTGACAGAATGTGTGTAAGGGATTTGTTAGCAATTAAACATGTTTTTCATATAAAGAGATGTTCAATTATTAAGATACACAGATACAGATTTAAGCTACATTTACTTACCCACTGGTTATTCATACAAAATATGCAGATAATCCGCATATTCAGTATCGAGCATGCATATTAATGTATTTTATTGAATTTGTAGAACGTAGCTTTCATTAGAATGCTATTAAATATATAACCTTACACTAGTGTTGTTATTAGGTCAATTGACCATGTACATTTGTATTACAAACCTCTACACTACGTCAATACATCATGTACACAGTATCTAAAGGTACATAATTGCGTTTGATATAAACCAGCTGCAAGCGTTACTTTCAAATCAAAATGTGTTTCCTTGTACGTGTTGGTAAATTATTGAACTAGAACACTCCATGTGTATAAACAAAAGTACTCTTAATCTTTTTCTGATATGATCTAAACAAGTGAGATATATCTTTTGCATTTAATACAAACTGCTAAAGCGTTCAAATCGTTGTTGCGTATTCAATTATATCAGTTGTGAGTAAAGGTATTGTGTAAAAGATTTCTTTTTTAAACTGAAATAAAAAGCTATATCAGGAAGTAATATTTTGTTAAATTTCCGACTTAAATATACAATGAATACAAAATATTGTTTCACTGGTGATCATATATGACCGAAAGCAATAAAACACCTTTAACAAATTGTTACAGAATTATTTATTTTTCAGAAATACTGATATTGTTTTTTTTCTATATTTGTTATTTTGTGTCCTATTAAACGAATTAAAGGATCAATTATTTTGTTTCGTTATATGGCTGCATTAAATGCACTTTATATTCCGACAATTTGTCATATTTCACGCTAAATTATTAATAATAAAATATACCCAAATGAAGCGTCTAGACACGATAATGGGCACGTCGTTAGCTGTTTAATATTGTAAAAACGTACTCTTAGAAACGTTCTTTATATTAAATAGGCATAATAGTTAACACTGAAGACGAAGATATAACGAAATGACCTTACTGGAGCTGGTGTTGTATTCGCATTTCGACGACACTGATGGATTAATATTGATGATCTAGTCTATCTTCATGACATAAGAAAAAAAAGCTATGGTATGGATGCATGAATGTACATCTGCGTAGGTCACTGAGACGTTATTTGTTATCAGCTGGACTATAAATGGCTTTACATATTGATTTATATTTCGAAATTCATCAACATGTAAGCGGAAGCTGCTGGACTAGGATTAACATAAGCAGAGTTCAACTAGACAATGGCCCCTCAAATTTATGGTGGTCCAATATATTTTCTTTGAACAGTTGCCATCTTCCGTACATGAAGGAATAGAAGTTGGCATGCGTTGGCAATCATCGCCACGATGATGCTTCCTTACAATGTACAGGTATTGGGTTGATTTGCAATAATATGTGTCATTTACGCCCTGTTTGCGTCCTCAATGCTTTACATTTTGGTTTTGATTGACTTTATAATGTTCTTTTTACTAAAACAAACGTTGATCTGAATAAATATATTTTAAATACATATTAAGAGTAATACACAAATTTGAAAGATATACCCATGTTTTAATTGTCCGCTGTCTTAGTTACGAATCCACTGTATGTTTTGCCTTAGCATGTGTATAACATTAGAACCATGCATTTAAATACAAATACATTTATTACATTACGTGTCTTGTTTGTTTTCTGATTATTTTAATACTTTAAATACTTTGTAATTAAGTCGCATTATATTCGTTTAGCATCAGTAGCAATGTGTTTAAACCTATTTAGTTTAGCTCAATTACATCGAAAGCCAGATCCTTATTGAGTCAGTGTTCAGTCTTAGACATCGGTCCGTTCAGCATTTGCGGGCCTACTTATCAATCACTTGGATGTGCGGTATCAGTGGTTTGTTTCCTACTAATGTCTTAAATAAAAAAGCTGTGAGATTGACTACACGTTACAGTTTTGAGGAACTGGGAACGGTTGTTAAACTGCACATTGCATGTTTTTAACTTATAACTTATTTGATGTTTATAAGTGTCGAATTATTCCTTCAAGGGCTAAACATGTTAATATAATACTCGATTAGTTTCGAAATCTAAATTTGGCTTCCTTTTCTAGCCTGGTATTATCCTCTAGACAATAATTGGAAAAAACAGTGTTATCGTCTAGGGACTTTACATAAATATGATGAACCAAAAATCGGTTTTCTTAAACGGTGCTCGAAGGGAAAAATGTAAACTGTATATATATTATTGGATGCGGCTTCACAATCAAGTGGAAATACAATTAAATATCGAGGAGTTCACATTTATCTTGCAGACGATGTTAAATTGGATACAAAATTCAGTGAGCGTTTCCTTTTTTTAAAAAGGACGCCATGTTTACATGTTTATTGGAATAAAATTATAATGTGGACAAGTGTACATAGAGTATATTGATGTGTGTCTATACGCGTATTACTTAAACATGACAGGTTTGAAACACAACGTTGAATATTTTGTTTTAATGCAATATCAAAATATATACAACATGTGTAACAAGGCGAAACAGTGGACGAATGTGCTCGTTAAAGTGCTAAACATTTCACAGCAATCAAAGCTCCATTTGAAGAACGGTTTGTAAAACATTATATGAGCAAGCACACTATTATTTTAAGACAATTACTTTTTTTCGTATAATGTTCATTTTCATTTTTTAATATGCAATGTTTACAAGGAAACATCGGTTGTTTTTGGATTATATTTGCATTTCAATTTTTATTCCTTGGTATATGAAAATGCATTTTAGAAATAAATGTATGACACTTGAAACGAATCCATGAATGATGATGTATTATGGTATTTATTGTTTTGATACTTTCGATTAACTCCTATGAAACGTGTTTGGACAGCATGCATATTAATAAGCGGATATAGGGCTCTTTTTCTTCAGAATATTGACTTTTGATCTGATATCAATTAACGCTTGAACACTTTTTCTACATGGTATTTTAAATCTATCGATATTGATTAGCAAATAGCAGCCTGGACTGTTTGGAATGATCGAACCTGCCTCTTATCAACTTATTATATGCACATCAATGAAGCAAAAGCCAGAAGCTGGCCTTAATTCACTTGCACTCGAACATTGACAGGTATGAACGATTGAACATGACTCTGATCTACTTTATATGCAATTAATCTAAATGCCAAAAGCTGGGCTTAACTTATTTGCACTCCAATATTGGAAGGTATGAACGATTGAACAGGACTGTGATCTACTAATTATATTCAATTAATCTCAATGCCAAAAGCTTGCCTTAACTCATGTGTATAAGTATAAACGATTGAACATGACTCTGTTCTACTAATTATACGCAATTAATATAGATGCCAAAAGCAGGCTTTCATTCAATTTCTCTCGAACATAGGCAGCGACAGCTAACACTGCTAGGGACATAACATCAATGAGTTTTATGAATGCATTATGAGGTAAATGCGTGTTGGTGTTTAATACTTTTTTAAAACTATGATGAATTACGGCATGATAGTGTGCGATACCCATGTTATTTACAATATCTATAGCTGCAAAAAAATAACAAAACAAAACAGTGATTGGTATTCCAGCTGAAGTGTCAACCCGTACGCAGATCATGCATTAAACCACAGCATACGAGTATGTGTTGTGGATTTTGACGTTTTCAGTTTTGTTTCATTGTTTAAAAACATAAAAACAGACGTCTAAAGCAAAAGTAAATATAGAAAGTGATGAAATAATTGACATTAATGCCAATTTCTCATAACGAATACACGATCGGACATTATAAACTATAGGAAGTTTATAGTAGCCATTAAATGAAAACGCACCAGTTAAAACTGTCAATGTAATTTAAGGTCAATTTCAAATTCTTATTTTCAGAGAAGGGCATATCGGGGAGTGAAAAAGAATTTTTGTTTGTAACAAATGTATTGTGTGACTTTAATTTGACTGTGTTTTATATAATATATATGTATATGTAATTGCCTTTGCATGTCCTTTGTCTTTTCATCTGAACGTTGGATTTTCTTTTCGTTGCGCGTGAAAAAAAAATGTATCGCAACAGTGATGAAACTGGTAAAACATGTACCATCACGTGAACTTGAGTACATTTATACCTTAGGTTCAGATATTTCTTACATCACCAGAGTTTTAGTCGATTTTAAGCCAAAATTGCATGTTTTAAACATGTGTCTCGCGTAACGCGATGAAGTTTTGAGGCTTGATACTTGAGATTCATCGTTGCATTAATTAAGCGATAAAACATTTCAAACATATTAAAAAAAATAAGTAGCACTTGTTTTTTTCTTAATGTGAATGTTAAACAGTTGTTTTCGCTTAAGTTTTTAGACATTGCTGTAGATTTAGCTGCCACAAATAATCTCAATCAAATCAATTGATAATTTTAAAAATAGAAAATATGAAGCTGAATAACTGAACAGTTTAACGTTTGACATTTTCGTTGCTTTTTAACGCCTTTATTAAGTATCCTCGTTACATTCAATGAAGACTTTAAAGTGGTTTTACATTAAAAAAAAATTGGATTTCCAATGGGGATTAAAACGCATGTAATTAAACGTGACTTGATAATATAAGACGTTACTTAAAATGTTGATGCTACGAAGCGAATTAAGATTAATTTTATGGCTGCTTGAATTTACAATTAAAGAAATATATTGTTTTGAAAACAATTAGTTTCAATTTAATTTAATAAATGTCTATTTGTTCCGTTATTGTGTTAGGTGTTTGGAACTTTAAAATACATGTACTTTTACGAAATACTTTTGTTTTAAGTGTCATTCAAAGTTCAAGGACTTACTTTTGGCATTATATTTCCACGGTGACTGGCATCAGCTATTGATTCTGTTAATTTACTTGTCTAGAATCCAAAACATCCTTACCGAATGTCTGTCAAAATAAGAAAAAAACCGCGGTGGGATACAATATATATTGGGACAGATGTTATTAGGCAGTTAATATAAAACTGTCACTTTGGGAATTCTTAAAGGTCAGTACAATACATTATCGCATTATATTTCCATGCGGAATGAATCAAGTTATCGCTTCAAATTCATCACATGTGTTCTTGTTTTGTTTTGCATTGTGAGTTGTCATGTTGTACGCTTTCTTGCTTTGCAGTTGATTAGTATGTGTTTTGTCGTGAACGTTTCTCTCTTATGACAATGTTGTGACGCCTTCCAAACGCTACGTTGGCTGTTGTCGTAGTTTCGTATAACTCCCAATCATCAGCAGCATGTTTATGACTAAAAGGCGAATGGAAACGAGATGTTATTCGATAAGTTTCGAGACACACGTTATTAGACCGATCATGATTGACTGCTGTAGTGGGATGGCTTCAAGGTTTATAAACACATCATGTACATGTATGGTATTTTTCATAATAGAACGGTTTATTATGTAATATAGAAAGTTTTCCTCTTTTTACCTTTTTATAATCGTCTTTGCCCTCGGATAAGTTTTTTCAAAATTCACATAAGAAATGGGGCTATACGTATTTCCAACTTACAAAACCGTTTCACAATTATGCGCTTGAATATGTGTTGCTTGAATACTCGCATACTTACGAAAACTTTGAGATCGCAGTCTTTTTATCACAATATAAAACCAGATGGAGTAATTGTACGTACACCAATTGCCAAAAAGCTTTACAAAATTTGCACCGAGTTCTAAATAATAATTATTCGTACAAAACAGCCAAATCTTCCTCCTCTCTTAGTATAACCTTAAATGCAACCACTGGCGAATATAGTTTAGTAATGGTTCATTCAAACTTCAAAAGCTTCAACAAAATATCGCGAATCAGGTTCCAGTTTGAAGTGTTTTATTATAACAATAACATACATTACAAATACAATTTGTATAGTTATATTGGGTCTTTGACAATGCTGCGTCATGAAATAGCATTAATCAGTTGAAAGGATAATGTATTGTTCTTTTCCAATAACAACACCAAAAGTGTACGTATTTGATTTGATATTTGGTACAAGTATTTTACGATGTGAATGTCTGCATTGTAATGCGACATACATTGCGAAGATAATTTTGCCATTATGCGGCGACACTTAACTGCTCAAAATATCCATCGCAATTATTATAAGAGACAGATTTGACATTTAGGTTTGATTAGACACTTCCTATAACAGAGCTGCGTCACAGCGCTTACAACAGCTCCGTTAGCGCATTAACCGTTTGACATTTTGCTCTCTTAACATCACGGCATTTATTTGTAAGATGTATGTGCACGATTTGTTGTTTAGCAGTTGTAATCTTATTTTCAAAAAAGTACATACATATCATCTGACAGCATGTTCGCAATCGCTTGCGTCTCTTGCGAATGTTTATAGTTTCAAATAGGTGACAACATATTCGACTATGTGCATTTTAAATGCTGTTAAGTATGTTTTGTGCTGCTTTGCATAAGGAGTGAGTCACTTGTCTACATGAAAACATAACGGATGGTTACAAAGAAATCCTCTTTTTAATTGTCTTCAGATTTAATTTGTCCATTCTTCAGTTGTTCATAATATGCAATTTGGAGATAGTTGATTCATTTGTTAATGCATCATTACCCCCTATTCATGTCAGATAATTTCCATACCAATGTCTTGAGAAAAATATATATACAAATACGCTTCTGTTGTAGTGTTTGTACAGATAATTCCAAATTAACAATATCGTCAGCAAATAANTATATATAATGCATTCCATATATTATTTTGAAAACAATTAGTTTCAATTTAATTTAATAAATGTCTATTTGTTCCGTTATTGCGTTAGGTGTGTGGAACTATAAAATGCATGTACTTATACGAAATACTTTTGTTTTAAGTGTCATTCACAGTTGAAGGACTTACTTTTGCCATTATATTTCAATGGTGACTGGCATCAGCTATGGATTCTGTTAATTTACTTGTCTAGAATCCAAAACATCATTACCGAATGTCTGTCAAAAAAAGAAAAACCCGCGGTGGGATACAATATATATTGAGACAGATGTTATAAGGCAGTTAATATAAAACTGTCACTTTGGGAATTCTTTAAGGACAGTACAATACATTATCGCATTATATTTCCATGCGGAATGAATCAATTAATCGCTTCAAATTCATCACATGTGTTCTTGTTTGTTTTGCATTGTGAGTTGTCATGTTGTACGCTTTCTTGCTTTGCAGTTGATTAGTATGTGTTTTGTTGTGAACGTTTCTCTCTTATGACAATGTTGTGACGCCTTTCAAACGCCACGTTGGCTGTTGTCGTAGTTTTGTATAACTCCCAATCATCAGCAGCATGTTTATGAGTAAAAGGCGAATGGAAACGAGATGTAATTCGATAAGTTTCGAGACACACGTTATTAGACCGATCACGATTGACTGCGTAGTGGGATGGCTTCAAGGTTTATAAACACATCATGTACATGTATTGTATTTTTCATAATAGAACGGTTTATTATGTATCATAGAAAGTTCTCCTCTGTTTACCTTGTTTAAATCGTCTTCGCCCTCGGATACGTTTTTTTCAAAATTCACATTAGAAATGGGCTATACGTATTTCCAACTTACAAAACCGTTTCACAATTATGCACTTGAATATGTGTTGCTTGAATACTCGCATACTTACGCAAACTTTGAGATCGCAGTCTTTTTACCACAATATAAAACCAGATGGATTTATTGTACGTACACCAATTGCGAAAAAGCTTTACAAAATTTGCACCGAGTTCTAAATAATAATTATTCATACAAAACAGCCCAATCTTCCTCCTTTCTTAGTATAACCTTAAATGCAACCACTGGCGAATATAGTTTAGTAATGGTTCATTCAAACTTCAAAAGCTTCAACAAAATATCGCGAATCAGGTTCCAGTTTGAAGTGTTTTATTATAACAATAACATACATTACAAATACAATTTGTATAGTTATATTGGGTCTTTGACAATGCTGCGTCATGAAATAGCATTAATCAGTTGAAAGGATAATGTATTGTTCTTTTCCAATAACAACACCAAAAGTGTACGTATTTGATTTGATATTCGGTACAAGTAATTTACGATGTGATTGTCTGCATTGTAATGCGACATACATTGCGAAGATAATTTTGCCATTATGCGGCGACACTTAACTGCTCAAAATATCCATCGCAATTATTATAAGAGACAGATTTAGCATTTAGGTTTGATTAGACATTTCCTATAACAGAGCTGCGTCACAGCGCTTACAACAGCTCCGTTAGCGAATTAACCGTTTGACATTTTGCTCTCTTAACATCACGACATTTATTTGTAAGATGTTTAGCAGTTGTAATCTTATTTTCAAAAAAGTACATACATATCATCTGACAGCATGTTCGCAATCGCTTGCGTCTCTTGTGAATGTTCGTAGTTTCAAATAGGTGACAACATATTTGACTATGTATATTTTAAATGCTGTTAAGTATGTTTTGTGCTGCTTTGCATAAGGAGTGAGTCACTTGTCTACATGAAAACATAACGGATGGAGAACAAAGAAATCCTCTTTTTAATTGTCTTCAGATTTAATTTGTCCATTCTTCAGTTGTTCATAATATGCAATTTGGAGATAGTTGATTCATTTGTTAATGCATCATTACCCCCTATTCATGTCAGATAATTTCCATACCAATGTCTTGAGAAAAATATATATACAAATACGCTTCTGTTGTAGTGTTTGTACAGATAATTCCAAATTAACAATATCGTCAGCAAATAATAAACAAATAATATCGGGGTTTTCATCTGTTATAAAAATTCCTGTACCACATTTTTCACGTAAAACAAATTAATGGTTATTTGCCGTAATTAAAAGGTAGCTACTTGAATTCCTCTCCTGACAATGTTTCAGGATGTTCATTTATTTATGTTCAATATTATATTGACATGTGTAACAATCGTGGTGAATAAATATAACACATCTTTCATTTCGAGATGCCTGATACTTGTAAGTGCTTAATTCTATAATAAACACTTTTACATACAACCACCATCATGCTAAGCTTCAAAAGACCGCAAATAACCAGAACTTCAAATGGCCGTGAGCACAATTCGTTCTGTGGCACAATATGTGACGTTAATTGAATGTTGTACATATAATTTTCCACCGGATAGTAACCTTAAGACTTTCCAACACAAATTGCTGTCTCATGTGTCAATCCACGTTTGCTTCCGTGGGATGTGTAAGCTATATTATGATTGAGTCATTTAAACTACAGCTTTAGTTTGCCTTTATGTCACCGATATATATGAGTATTTATAAAAACAGGTACCTACATTTTAAAATTCCTTATATATCTGTCTATTTGTTTAGGATCTGTTTTATATTAAAGCAAGTAAATATTGCAAGAATAGGAAACCGTTGTTTCAATATGTAAGCCCAAACCATAGGTATATATAGCATTTTAGCTGGGTTTGTCTTTAAATACATACGGACAATTACGCTAATCAATTGTTCCAAGAGTATGTTTTAGTTGAGAGGCTTGTACTATGTTGTTCACACGAGGGGCTGAGTATCGGGTGTGAAACGAAATAGTTCAAGCCACGAGATCTTCTCGTTTAAGCTTTTTGTGAACATTTAATGACACTGATTGCAGTCATATTGTCTAAATTGGATTATAAGTAAAAGGCTATCTGAAACGTATCTTTAAAATGTGGTGTAAGTACCATGTCTTAAAATAATCATGTTTTTCTCCGTCTCTTACATGTATGCTGTCTAAATGTTACATAGCCAAATACATTTTATGAACGAGCATACACACCCTTATTAAATTGCAGTGAAGGCAACCTTCATGACAAATCGTGGGCTTAGCGCAAAACGGTCGTAACTATATATTTATTATATATATATAGTTACGACCGTTTTGCGCTAAGCCCACGAAATGTATTGAGGAAAACAACTGATGACCTCATTTTACATGTACTTTATTCGCATTGTATATTCTAGGCTAAACATCGTTCACAGTTTACCTACGTTTTAAATGACAAACTCTACGCAAGCAAGAATATGTAATGATTATTGGTTGCCTTGTCCAAAAAAGCTACGCCACCATTTGGAAACATGATATATTACGGATATCGTGTTTTATGTCATTACGCTTACTAACGGAGCGCACAGTACGCTAATTGGGCATTTACTGAAATATTACACAGAATTTATATTACGCGAACAATGCTTAAATCGATGACGTTAATGCCAGATAGTTATAACGAGAATACTCATGTTCAAAGAACGAACGTTAAAATATGATCAGCATTGTTGCAAGAAGCTTGAACCTAAACTAGGCCAATTGCATTTCACTTTGATAAACGGAATGTTACTTATCATTTCAAAAAACCTTAATTTGTTCCATCAGTATTAAACAAGTATAATACATAGTTCCTTTAACAATGTGTGTGTAATCAAATGCACGCGAAATAGCGAAAATATTTAAAGTTTCTTTAGAATCAGAATTTTTGATAATGTAGATAATTAGTATTTATGCCATCGCAGCAAACACTTAATTAAGAAAAAGTGGGCGAATATATTTTCAGAGCGATATGGTATAGGTCATTCTACTGTTAAATTGTTTCACAGGTGCGTGTCCATGGTTATTTCGCATCGTTCAGTGTATCGTAAATTCTTGGCTTGTGTTACGAACACAGTTAACAATCCGGCGCTGGCTGAATATCGAAGAGATAATGGTTTTATTTCAGAATACATTAGGTTTTAATCCCGCGAGTATACATACATATAATACACAATGTAGTAAACAGTGGTCAATAACATACAGGCATATAACTATACTATTTTATGCAATATAATAAAAAAAATTATAACGAAAAATTTGGCAACTCTAAAGACTGTATATTGTAGATTTACGTTACCTTTGGCCTATGCGATATCTGTATATTGCTATTAAGAAAATGATATTTCATGAAAACAATATATTGTCTATCTAACAATTTTAGCGTAGCACATTGCTTATATAAACTCTCGTTACATGTCAGTGACATACATTCATATGGTTAACCGCGCTTAATGTATTTATATTTATTTCTGTACAGGCACGTTTGGCTGCTTTAATGGCCAGTGTTCGAGTTACCGATGCAGAATATTTCAAAGGCAAAGTGCAAATTAATTAAATGCTATTAAACGTCTCGTTATGAAGTACATTCTCACATCACCTACTGTTTTGCCGGATCAAATCCAAGTACTCTGTTCCAGCAGACGATATGCTCAGCTGTATGACTCCTCATTTGTTGAAATAAATTTATTAAGTATTCTAAAAACATAATTCATGTTAGAATTGTAGGAAATCAAAAATAAGAGGTATCACTCAATATTTAGTTTTTATTATTTTACACTGCAATAAATACAAATATTGTTAATATAAACGTTAGAAAAATATTCGAGAACTAAATTGTTAAATTATCAAAACATTTATGTTTACCGGTTTGTTTTTATAAACGACAATTGTGGACCTTTATCATTCAGATTGCTGTATGGACATTTGTGAATTTTCTATTTCCGGTCCAGACTGCTGATTATTGTTTAGATGCGGGGCTCGTATTCACCGTCATCCTGTCGTTGTAAGGACAGGATGAACGTGGCGATGTACTGGTCAAGAATATAAACGTATAATTGATGCATTTACTTCGTCCTAATACTATTTTCTAGAAACCTCTGGAATTGTATAGCATCATGTTATATTGATCGCAGTGTTTTTGTTGTCTTTGTTGATTCTGTACTGGTAAACGTCTGAAATATTGATTATTTTGAATATATTGAGATTAATTGGGAAAGCTCCACCACTAGTGCTTTTGTTGGTCGACAGAACGTATTGCTATTGAATAACTAATCTCAAATAGTGGCATTAATGGTCAATTCTTCGAAACTATTGTCAACAACATTTTGATTATTAATATTATTTACAAAAAAAAAATACAAAATATATTAAAAAAATTCAAAGTTTCAATTTTCGACATTGTAATCTAAAATTTCAACAACAATGTGTTTAAAGTTAGTCTGTTTGACGTTGTTGTATGGATTTTACTGTTGTTTTTAATAACTGTTTTCGCCTGGATTGAATAAGACAATGTGGCACTGACTGCTTATTGGCTGCTAACTTTAAATGTTTGAAAAATGACATAAAATAAATTAACAAACGGTGTATGTTTTATTTTTCATTCGGATAGGATTTATTACAAAAAAATAGAAACCCTTTACCTCTGATTTATGTTTTGGAGTGTTTAACCAATACAGCAAATTGTAAAAAAAAGAACATGTTCACAGTGTCAACCTACTGAACCGTGTCAAAGAACGACTCAGACAATGTAGTCTGATGCGCATGACAGCTTTTTCCTCGGCAATTCTGAAATAAAGCTTCATTTACTCTTCGAGCATGGAAGCCCGATGAAAGAATACAGTTCTTTACGTATCGCAATACAACACCGGGCGTCTAAATCAGTACTAGTTATGTCTGTTGAAACCCTAGATGACGCTGACTAATATACATTCGAAACATTGATCCGATAATTGCTGATGGCGCGGTATTTTATACAGCGTTTTTATGTCCCTAATCGAGGTGAGAGCGAGACAGCGAGACCCAGCACTTTGTCTTATTTATGAATATTGTATTGAGCAAACCGCTGAATTGGAACCTATGTCGTACAATATTTAACGTATCGGGAATTTCGATGCGTTGTGATCTTTGTCGAGCATTGGCATTTAATAAGATGACACCATTACAATAAATAATTATATACGCCAACAAATGTGAACTATTACTGGAAAATATTAGAACTATAAAAAAGACACTGTCTTATTTATAATACATTTATATTTATTCTTACTAAACTACTTCAAAATACTAAAAACGTGATAAAAAATCCGTATAACAATGTGAAATCCGTTTCCGTAATCTACGGCTGAAAAGGCGAACTACTTTTATGTGGTATGTATAGGCAACATCCGTCACATTCCGATCGACACTGGAAACAAGCCGCTATTTGTTTAGACACGTATGAATACATGTATGAAATGTGTACATTGTACGGAGACTTCATTAGGATCTCTGCACAAAGAATACTTTATTTATCGTTTGCGTAAATATACCTATTTGTAAATGTAATCGGTTATCGTTGTTTTAAGAGTATTTACCATTTGATTTATATATATAACTATACACTAGTATGATTCCATGATCCTGTTCTCGGCATAAAATTACACGCAATGCATTTATAAATGCTTTTATAAATGTACTGTTATGGACTCCGACAAAAAATGCCATACAATAACTACAATTGGAAGACATAAACCTGTTTGGATTGCTAGACACTTATTTATAAAAATTGTCCAACTACATATAATGTATAAAATATATATTGACATATACACTCCAAAAGAATGCTTACCTGGTATAATTGTCATTGTTGTCCTATTAGTGACTGTCGCAAATAATAATACACAATAACAACACGCCAAATATTAAAAGGTCAACACACCTCTATTGTCATAAGCACTAGAAAAGCCGCCTATCATTACGCGTCACATTAATATCGCTATTATGTGCAGCATTTACTTATAAAGTGAGGAGGTAATTTCGGTAATTTAAGGATTGCCACAAAATGTGGCTTTGCAAATGTTTCCAATAGGTCGTAGCAGATTAAACGATAAATAGGAGAAAAAAACTACTCTGTGGTGCATACAGAATGGGCAACCTTAGTGCATCTCTATCATCATTATAGAGATGTCAGTGTGCAGTCCATACAACATTTACATTAGAAGTTCCCAGTTGTATTACACGTCATAAAACCGTTTATTTTGGTTGGACGGAATACCGGCAGAAATGCGGAAAATACAACATATATTTTTACAATCTCTAATGCACTCTAGCGAGCATAATCACGATTCACTAAAATGTTGACATGTTCCGGTAATGTTCTCATTTAAGATATTGCAGAAGATGTATAATGGTTTTTTGCCAGATGGCGTCTGCTTATAAATGACCAGAACATATATGTTATGCAACCTAAATGACATCGAAGATAAATTTCACTTTGTTCTTAAATCTCCTTATTATGCTTATGCTAGTAATACATGAATTCCAAAATATTATAGAACGCGTCAAAATATGTTCAAGTTTATCGAACAATTTAATACGTCAAACAACACTGTTCGAGACAAAACTAGCTATATTTAGTTTAAAAGGATTTAAATAAGAAAATATGGCATATATACGTAGTATAGAATAATTATATTGTTCACAAAGAAAATAAATTTGGAATTATGTAAGAAGTGTTGCAATTATTAAAATAAACGCATGACATAGTGTGGTCACATTCTCACGTAACACATGTATTTCCTTTTTATTTACATTAAGCGTTCTTTAAAATGATGTATGTTTTTGCATTTAAATCAAACGCAGTTTGTTATTGTATATGTATGTTAATAACGATGAGCTTTATATGCTTAAGTCAAAATAAACTATTCTGTTCTGTTCTGTTCAGTAATAACTATCCTAAGACATGTTGTTTTTTTACAAATACATTGATATATATATAATTTAGGAAAAACTATTTCTTTTAGAATTGCCGTTGACGACCATTTCACGATGTTTACGAGTACATCGAACACGTCCACATAGATTTCAAAAACGGCCCTTGTTTACTGTGAAATACGGACTTTGTGTGCTCAAAACGGTAAACAACGGCAATTTCGGAATTCAAACCTAATATATATTTAGTGGCGTACCTAGTGAAAATAATAAGTAGGTACCAACTTATTGTTTAGTAGTTACCTGCTAAATATGAGTTTAAATCAAGATCGTACGCAATATTACACGTTTATAATTTGATATTCTCAATGTATAAACAATTTATTAATTAATCACGAGTAATGATATATAGCGTTACTTTGTAATAATTATATATGCTCAATGTTCAAACGCTTTGTAAATCAATTATAAGAAATGGCAAAATAACTTTACATGCCTTTGCCATTTGCAATCTAATTTCGTTTAATGAATAAACCTAATTTATTTATTGAAATCAAATTTTGATTAATAGGTTACCCACGTATTTGTTATAATTGTTGAGTAGATACCTACTTATAAATTACTTAGTATATATCTACTTATTATTTAGTCGTACGAATGTGCGAGCGTTCACAAAGTTCAAATTCAGCGGGCGGTTGTATTGTCTGATTTCACAGTGTAACACCATAGTTAAACCGTTTATTAATCAAATAATTACACATAGCCTTACATTCAGTTGACCGTTGCAATCTAAATTTTGTCGTTTAATGTATCATTATGTGTTAGATATATCAAATAGCACATCTACAGAGCTGACAATTGTTTGCTGCTAGACTGTACGTGCAAGCAGATTGGATCATTTTAACATTTGATATGTCCATGTAAAGGCGTCGTTATTAAAATGTGTTTTCCTTTTCTAGCACAGGATTTTTCTCTTAGTACACCTAGGTTTGTAGTAATGGTGTTTGAAGTGATGCTTGTTTAAAGAGTTTTTATTATTAAAGTAGATTTTGCAAGAGAAATTTAATGAAAAAACTGAAATAACGAAAATGAACTCTAATTCGCAATAGGCTAAATTGTACTTTAAACACGTCTTAAACATAATTCGGTAAGTACTGCATATTGTTCAATTAAGCTACTGCAATAGCACTCCAAATCTAATTGACGGTATTTTATGCACCTCCACTAGCCTAAATTTGGTATTGAAAATAGAAATTGTTAGCACCTTAGGTTTGTTGACTAGTTGCATAAACCTAACTTTATGATACGGCAGTTTCAAATAATTGGTTATACTAAGACTCCTTTGGTATAAGGAAATCTGCATCAAAGCAGATAGTTTGCACGAATGTCTGACAAGAATAGACATGTTCTTCCTTTAGATTTACTTAATTATAGCAATTCATATTGAGGTTCTTATTGGTGTAGCTTTAATTACTTTTAGACAGGAGACAAGCGCAATTAATGTACCAATTGGCATCAACCAGTTCGGGTTACGAGGGTTGTTAATACACTCATAGAATAGATTTCTCCATGTGAATACCTTATGTTGGAAACCAGTGCAATATATATATATATGTAACTATTTGAAAAAAAGTCAACATTTAACAATATCAGTTGCCAAATGACCGATATACGGATTACTTATTGTAAAACATTGTAAGCAACTGCAAGTTTAAATAAAAACATCTTATCGGCTATTGGTTCCATTTAAGATTACAATTTAAAAATGTGTTCTACCTGTTTTTTTTAAACAACATAAATATGCCAAGTGAATTTCCGCCCTGGAAATTAGATGCCAATGATGCGGATGGACCAGGAACAACTTTCACGATGTTTGTGTTGTCTTCAAATTATATATATATTGTTATGTAACGTCTACAGTTAAAGGAAACAAAACACAATAACTGATATTGTGTGTTAAAACAAAACACAATTCATTTGGTTAGTACGTAAGAAGTGTTAAAACATTCATGCCGACGTTACACATATACAATCAGGGATTATACAATTTCGATTTTATGATATTAGACGAAACATTAAGAACCTTATAAACGATAAAACGTTAACAATATACGGTATAAATAAAGCCTTGGTGGGGCACAACAATATACACATTTAGTTTAAACATATTTTATTTCAGGAACAAACATATTATATACAAAGTATGCAAACGTAGTAACAACTGATTTACATGTTCCGAAAATGGATAAAAACAAAATACCAAGTCTTGTTTGGTTCTTCTCCGTACATAATTTTTGCAGGATTGTAACTTTACAATTGAATTGGTGGTAGTCATTTTTGAGTGAACATACAATAAGGCATTTTACACAAAAGAAAGATAGTTGTAATATAGAAGGAAAAAAGTGTTTATATACAATACAATCTGTAATGCAATTAGAAGTAACGAACAATGACATTGAGTCCTAAATCGGACGAAGGAAGGTAGTGGAACCTTCCGATAAAAAATACAAGTGTTTTTCTCAAAGTCAATACTTTCGTCTCCATACAATAATGTGTTTAGAGATATAGGTGCCAAAGGGGTAATTGCATTGATGAGAACTTCTCGGTGTTGCCTTAAACGGTCGCATTCTAAAACATAATGATATACAGTTTCAATAGCTCCACACCTACATACGGGTGACTTAACAATATTGCACATATAAAGGTCTTGATTTAATGAACTACAATGAGTTCTGAGTCTAGAATGGAGCACTTGTTGGCATTTTTCGCCATAGTAGTACAGGTTTAGTAGTATCGCCAGAAATGAGCATTTTAAACGAGTGAAGAGAATCAGCATAACGTGTTTCTAGTGGGAGATTTTCCATTCTGTTATTGCAGAGGGTACGAATGAGTTTGAGTATGAGGTTGTGCGAGCTGTCACATTTTTAATGTTTGCTCAATTACGTTATGGATTCTAAAGATATAAGATACGCCGGTGAAAGGTGTTAAGTAAGTTTGTACATAAGAATAAGTTTATGATTTCGGCGCCTTACATTTAGTTTTTCCCAACCAACTTCTTTATATAGCTCGTTTATGGATGATGTATACACATTTACGCTGGTCGCATAAGGGATAAGACAAATATTTGATGTGGCTCTTATATATTCTGAAGATGGCTTCAGTTTGATGATGAATTATCAACAAAACAATAAATCCAGATCAAAAATGTCTAGACAAGATTATTGGCACAAAGGCGTGTCGTGTAAATGAGTGTCAAAATGAATTGCTTTCAACGTTATTCATATTAAATAGAATTATTAATTTGGATATTTGATATAATGTGCTGATTGGCATAGGTGTCTTTTTGGCATTTCTACGACAATAATTTATTGAAATGTTCGCTAAACCCTGATCTAAATAACGTGAGCAATTAGCCTGATTGTCTTAATGCATCCACGCTTGGCGTAGATTAAGGGGATATTATTTGAAATCAAAGCTTTATCATTGAAATGTTGATATGATTGATTAGTGCATACAGAACAGAAATACAGTGTGTGTATATGAACAATACATGTTCATTAGCGTGACAATATGCTCCGTTTCGTTGTTATTAACTATTGATCTAATTTACATTTAGGGGCGCTCATGTTTCTACCTGTAATATGAATCTGCGGATATTGGAAAGAAAATTGCCGCCTTGGTTGTGAAAATATATTGAACCTGACTCTGCAAATTAACAACGCCAAAGAAATTTTATTCCAATAAAAATGTGTTGATCCACTTGCACTTGAAATGAAAGGACATCAAAGTGAGTGTGTTTATATTATGAGGGTAGCGTCAGTGTTAAGAAGTAAATTGATGAAAGTATGGAAAACACATGTTAGCTGCAATGTGACGTTTTATTTGAACATTATATCCGCAGAACTATTAATAAATAAACATAAACACAACGGACATCTAACCTGTACGTTTAGTTTTTACCCGTTTACAATTTTGTTTTCTTACTTACAAAATTCACAACGATTTTAAAAGCAAAAAAGAAAACAAGAAACAAAGAATTGACGAACTACCTGACAACCAGATATAAAATGAAACTGTCTGATATGTACATAATTATTATACAATTAAAAAAGTGTTCAAGTAGCCATAACACGAATAAGTAAATCGTTTCTCAAGTTTTAATCGGTCATTTATTTTTTAAATATTAAACTCCGAAAATCAGGTATGAGATAATTTTCTTGTTAGTAACATTTGTAATATGATCCTATAACTTTACTGTGTTTTAAAATCGTGTCATAAAATACCAGTACACCCATTTGAACAGTTGCTTTACACATATTAAAAGCTTTAAACTATAAATAATTAAGTTGCATGTCTTTGCTTAATAGTTTTTTAGCGTACACGCGATTCTTTGATTGATTTATGAAGTACCCAATACACATATAGTAATTTAAATTATACTGTTATGTAACCAAGGTAGGCATTTCATGATATCAATTTGGTAGAGATGTTTGCCTTGGCATGTTATATATTCATCCGCTACATCCATCACGCGATTTAATTTAGCATGTTTAAAAAAAGCTCATTTGGGTGTTTTGCAGAGAGGGGTCAGTTAAATGCTTTTCACGCTAGAACTTTGTAAATTTTAAAGTAACACACTTGTGAATTATAATAGTGAATTCATGATAATAACAATTGGATGCGAAGGGATTTGTGGGCAATATAAAGGTTGCTTTAGTCAATAACTTTACAAATGTATTTTCAGTTGTAAAACAAAATCATGTAATTAATGAAATATACACAATTTTTGCAGTACATATTAATTCAAGAAGCAACGAATCATTTTTATCCTGTGTATGTATTTTATGCCGATAGCGCAAGATATAAAAATACACTTATTACATAAAATAACACGAAATGTCTCACGCGGAGTAAAATAATATTCTCTTTGGCTTAAAATGATGATTACTAATAACATAATTGACATAAAGTACCGACGGAAGTTTAGGAAAAAAATAATTAACATAATAGATGTTTATGAAAAACGCCTGTAAATACATAAACACATATGGATAAAAATTTCCGAAGAAAACCAGTTGTTAAATTTGCTTCCCCAAAAAGTTTATCTATAATTCCAATACAGAAAATGTTATAATGTTAACATCGGTTTGAACACGTTTTGTTGAAACCATATTTATTAACCTTTCATCAAAACATAGATTCGTATGCATTCCACAGAGAACGATACTGATAACAAGAGTTAAAACTAGCAGACAAGCAGTAACCATTTATGTGTGGAAGCTTTTTTCCCCTAAGAGCCGACGAACTCATATTTATAAAACATATGATTTAATAAAGTCCTTTATATAAGCCTATTAAATTGCGTTATTCTTTATAAAAATAACATTCAAATAACATGTCGTAAGCACCTATCATATTTAATAATTCCTACTAATATGATCGAGTCTCAAACATTATAATATATTCTAACACTACAATTGAAACGAACGATACAGACTGAAAAAAGGAAAGAAATTCAGACAAGCAGAAAAAACATTAATTTGGGTTATCACTTTCCCTTAAGAAACGACGATGTCATATTTATGGAATTATGTGATTCAATACATTCGCTTATAACACTGCGTTATACTTCATTAATTTTAGCTTTAAAAATGTCGTAAAAACCTAATAGTGTTATATATTCCAAATAATACGATCGAGTTTCAAACAGATTCAAAATCACGAATGAAGCCCAGTGGAACATTCCTGAGAACATAAGATCCTTAGGCTATAGTTGAAGATAACACTAGTATCATATCTGTTCTTCAAACCTTATGGCGTCTTTATACGTATTCATCTTCCAATTATGAGTAATGTTTTCCTCAGGGATTAATTGTGAAAACAAACTTTCATCTTTGATGAGCGTCATAATCAACATCAATATGTGTTCCTCGTATTTTGTAAACGTCGTTGTATGTAGTTACATTTGTTTTCAGGATGATTATGAAAGCTTTTATTTTAGCGTTCACAACGTAAAACATTACACTCGCACACACGATGCATGTTTCGGTAAACAAAAAACTGAAATACTGAGAATGAGGTTATATGTATTAGTGTTCATTTAGTTAGTGCTCGTTTGATAGGAGTTTATTTGAGTCAAATCACTAACGGATTATTAAATACTGAGTAAGACTAATTATGCTAACTTATGACGTTCGAATGCCTTGAACATCACGCACATTCAGACACAAAATATCCATGAAAATTGATTTTAACAAAAACATACATTTTTCTAAATTTGCTTACACATTTTTAAGAAAAAAAAACAACGAAATTTAAAACGTTTATGTTCAATTATTCAGAGAGAAAGATACAGACACAAACTAATTTACTCTCTTGTTATTATAAAGTATATGCAGGAAGAGCGCACATTCATTGTGGCCTATACATTGCTAAGAAGTTGATTAACGTATAATACTTTTAAATATATAGAGGATATATGTTGGATTTGGTGAAATATCGATTTTAATTCACGAGTGATCATAAAAGCTATATTTTTTCTATGATCACTCGTGAATTAAAATTGATATTCCACTGAATCCAACACATTTTCATTTTATTTAATGCTTACAAATGCTTTATGTTTAATTTTATTGAATATTATCGATAATTTTCACCATTAATTTTTACTGTTTGAAACAGTGAATTATCAGTTTTAATTCACTGATATTTCTCAATAAACCTCAAGAAAGTATTAAATGAATAACCTCACACGGGTGTTGTTTTTAAGTCATTTGATTATATGTATTGGTATAACAAAACTCTACACTGCGACAATGCAATACAATGGTGTCAGAATAAAAGTACGTTCAACTGGATTTATGAATATTTGCTAATCTTGTGATATTTAATGCTATAGATTTAAAATCATCGATCTTGTTTGATTGCACTAACGTAATAAACTGTAATGATTCAAATCAACGAGAAGCTTTCAAGAAATTCCGTACTGACAATTTCTTTTTTTCCTTTCCGATGAAGAATAAGACTGAAGAAGAACACGTTCATGTACTCTATTTATTCTTGTGGATTGGTGAAAAAGCCATACATATCCTATCTACAAAGCAAAATCAATTTCATTTTCAGCCGTGTCATTTTCTACCGTTAGAAACAGGACACAGACACCATTAATCAGTTTGTCATTAGGCTTTGTCTCATGGCAAACAACTTTGATTTTAGGGAATAATCAGATATCGTATTGTCTTCTGTACGAGCTTTTAAAAAATCTTAAGACAACTGATAAACAAAGGTGCAAAGCTGAATTAGATAAACCTATAGAGATAGGTTCACATTGCTCAGTCATTCGAGTACAGTCGGAAGCAATTATAGTCGATACAATCTACGGCATCCAGTGATGTCGTGTCAGTCGTGAAACCAGAGCGACGGAAGCAGTCCAGCAAAAGAGCTACCACTTACTCGGATGGTCAAGGATACCAGGATTGGAAGGCGAGCGTTACCGGAGAGTTACCGTGTCATTTCACATTGGTTCACCAAATCTCGCAGCAACTATTCACACGAGGCACGAAACTGTAATGCATATTGGGACAAACCATGCATTTAACAAATTCTCAGTGAAAAGCAATAAACTTTATTTGTGATAGTAAGTTAACCTCCAGTGCGAAGAAATACACTACAATGATAACATGGTTTGGTGCGTACAAGTTCTCAAGAGCAAGCGCTTGTAGAACTTTGCGTGGATACTTCTAATGAAGCAAAAACGTTTCAAATTGATACACGATATTAATTACTTGAATTTGAACAATATAGAACCATGAAGATTTATCATCTATTACAGCCCGATGTGCATACTTTAATAAGCAACACAGGCATCCATTTTCCTATAATGTGTCAAATTAATTTTTATAAATAAAAAATTATTTAAATTTATTTCTTCAGTTTGAATAGAACTGTCAGGTGCATGTAAAATGTACTAAAATTAAGAAGCTGTCATAGTCAAAACAAAACAGTTTGGAAAAAGAACAGATCACCACTAAGGTCAAGGCAAGGACTGACTAGGTGAATTCCTAGGTAGTATTTGAGGATTCTAAGACAGGTCAGTTAAGGACATGGCGATACCCTTATGAGACGTCAACCTTATCCGATTCGTACAATTGATGACGTCACGTGTAAACGTCGTGGCGCAAACCCTTTCAGCGTCTTAGACGTTTACATGTTTATTGGCACATTAAGATATACACACAGTCCTTTAACCTTACGACAATATCAAATATATGTAATTGCAATATATTGAACAAAATGGAACACACACAGAAAGTACACTATGACATATTTATGGGGGTATTACAAATTAAATAAAGTGCCGTTAGGTGAAAACGATCGTACATTCTAAACAGGATGTTATATTCATGGTTATATTATGGTGATCCCGATTAAGTACTTCACTATTTCAGACAATTGTTTGGATCATACATTTTAGCTTTTTGATAAGTTAGTTAAACCAATGTTATACAATGTTCTGACATATTGGGGTTAAAAGAAATGTCCCATACATACCCTTTCTATNATATATATTACTTAACTGAAAAGTGAAATGTTAACTATATACCTTAGCGTTAAAGTTTAAAGAAATCATGTTCCTGTTTGCATGTGACAACGCTAGTATTATCATTACACAGATGTATTGAGATCAGTAGAAAAGGTTTCAATTTTCATTTATAAGTGGTAATGAAACTATTTCCGCACTAGCTTTCTAAAAGAGGTTTTGACCTAGACTTCATGCTTTAATTGAATGAAGCGGGAACATAAACTTTCAATTTCTGTTGGCAAATATTCGTGTTTTATGGATTGCAAACTTGCAACAATAATTTAATTTATACAACACATTGTTGGAGATTACAATTTACATACTTGTTTAAATAAGCTGTTAAAACATGTAATCTACAAATATTTTAGAACTGGAAGTATTTATGAACAAGCTTGATGATGTTCTTATCAGAATGCTCTATTCATTCACCGATAGAAATCAATATTTAATTAAGCCTCGAACAACGACAATCGATTACATCATTTCCAATGCTTTAATTCACGGATAATGAAGTAGACTACTACTAAACGGAATTATATGCGGTTATATTTTCTATTAACATTATATAATAAATGCTTATGCAGGTTGTTACCGACATGCCAATCAATGAAGTAATTCTAACTGACAAGTAATAAATTAAGAAAGAAAAAGGTTTTCTTTTAAAAATAGAACACCGACGTGTATATACATACACATTTAATTAGCCGAGGTGTCATGTTAAAGTAAAATTGTGTCCGCGTTTTGCCTTTACACATCTCTCCTTTAGAAATATGTGGTGACAGAAGTGTTGTAATTCGTTGAAATGTATTCATGCAAATTAATTCACATAGCATGAATAGAGAATTTACAATACCAAGTATAACTAGATCTGAATACACGTGTCTGATATACATGTTTTTTCGTTGATTTTCGCTGTTATTCGTTCAACAAGTAAATGTAATAGATTTAGCTGACAATTCATAAATCAATTATGCAAACGGATATTACCGAGGTAGATTTAGGCTATTTAAACTGATGAACTTATGTATGGTATATGATTGTATTATTATCGGTTATTCTAAAATAAAGTATAGATTATGGTGTCAGAATAATCTAGTTTTGGAAAATGCCTCGTTAATAGAGAGCACTATTCATGGTTACAATAAGAAACGTTATCATTCATATGCATATGGCACCAAAAGAGAAACCACAAACTTGAACCAATATCATCGATTTATATTGATCTGAATTCTCAACAAAAAAAATGATTGATACAAAATAGTGGGTGGGTTTGAGTGTTTAGCTTTACTTTGTTTACACAGGAAAAACTACATGTAACATCTTTAAAAAAAATAAAAATAATAACACAACTCGCTATATAGACCAGTTGAATGTTATTGTTTACATTCGGGCATGCGCACTGACTGGTTGGCAAAAAGCACTTGTTACAGCAACGTATTACATATATAAAGGGCTTTTGTTAAGTCAATAAATTGATAAATAAATCCTTAACGAACATTAAAACACCTGAATAATATTGCAATTTAGTACCAATAAATGTAAATTCATAAATATAATTTACTCTTTATAAAAATACTAATTAGTTATTAGCATCAAAGTAAAGGTGGTCGGAAGACTCAAAACTGACAATTCCACAACACAAAACTACACATTTACTGTATTCTTTTTTATAGTAAAACCTAAATAAATAATATTTCCAAAATAATAATTTGATAATAATTTTAAGTGGTGTGGTTGTGATATTGTTAATTTTAATCAGCGATCGAAAGTGTAAGAGGTGNGCAACACAGGCATCCATTTTCCTATAATGTGTCAAATTAATTTTTATAAATAAAAAATTATTTAAATTTATTTCTTCAGTTTGAATAGAACTGTCAGGTGCATGTAAAATGTACTAAAATTAAGAAGCTGTCATAGTCAAAACAAAACAGTTTGGAAAAAGAACAGATCACCACTAAGGTCAAGGCAAGGACTGACTAGGTGAATTCCTAGGTAGTATTTGAGGATTCTAAGACAGGTCAGTTAAGGACATGGCGATACCCTTATGAGACGTCAACCTTATCCGATTCGTACAATTGATGACGTCACGTGTAAACGTCGTGGCGCAAACCCTTTCAGCGTCTTAGACGTTTACATGTTTATTGGCACATTAAGATATACACACAGTCCTTTAACCTTACGACAATATCAAATATATGTAATTGCAATATATTGAACAAAATGGAACACACACAGAAAGTACACTATGACATATTTATGGGGGTATTACAAATTAAATAAAGTGCCGTTAGGTGAAAACGATCGTACATTCTAAACAGGATGTTATATTCATGGTTATATTATGGTGATCCCGATTAAGTACTTCACTATTTCAGACAATTGTTTGGATCATACATTTTAGCTTTTTGATAAGTTAGTTAAACCAATGTTATACAATGTTCTGACATATTGGGGTTAAAAGAAATGTCCCATACATACCCTTTCTATGAAATATATATATTTCTCGTCAAAAGAAGCACACAAACTGCTTTTGTTGTGTCTGAAAAGGATACTCGAATGTTTAACTAGAATTTAATTAAATATGATTAGATACTGATGTAAGGTTTTATATAAAATCATGCTGGACGATTTGAAAGCAGCCTCATGAAGACCATCTGGGTAGTTATGTTAAATAATCTTAGCTCCTTGGGATTCTAACATGTCTTGTTGGCACAAGGTGTAGGGGATCTACATCGGGTTAGTTTGTGTTTAAGCAACGACTCGCAGACAATGTCGTCCAATATGTATAAGAGCGCATGACATGCTATTCTAGAGTAAAGATCTAAAGAAATAGTTTTGTTTTGAATTTCAATTGTATCTTAAATGTGTCAACATAAAGAAGCATAGCACTGCACATAGCACGATTCGATTGTCGTATTACATATTATATATTGAGGAGGGAAAGTGGAAAAGTACAAATATAAGTAATGGATTTTTTGCGTTTTGCGACATCTTATATCATCTTTTATTGTTCTATATGTTCATAAAAAAGGCTTTCATACACACTCCTATATTTTTTACGTCATCCATTCACAGAATCCCACAATTTTAATAAAATTCTGGCTGTCTGTGTATATAGAGCTCTTGAAATGAGAAATTATGCCCATTTATGATATAATACTATATATCGGTACAAACATAACATGTACACTTATATATAACATATCGAACTGTGTACATATTGTTGTATGTTTTACTATGATAATAAAATATACTTATTTCATATTATTTACGTTTGATAATATTAAAACATAGATTATAAGTTATTTGTCTTTATGTATTTTACGCATAAATATTGAACAAATGTTCTGAGCAATTTTAAGAAGAATCGGCAATAAGCTTGGTATATTGAGTGTTCGCCAGATTTTACAATAGCCATGTAATCAAATCTGGCCCGCCCCTGGCATTCATGTTTTAAAACTAACTGAAACATTTTATAACTTGCTGAAATAACCGTGAGACACAACAACTAAGCGGGTTGTTTGATGAATGAAGTCGACCTATTGATCTGGTTGGTGACCCCAGGAGACCCAGTTTTAAACTTGGCCAATACATAATTGGAACATATGATCAAATAAAATGTGCATGAAGTTTGAGCAATTAACGTGGCCTCTTGAGTATTCACAAGGTATATGTTGACAACGGATCACGAGCGACGGAAAAAATATGATAACAGTTAACAATTATCACATTTTATTATGTGAGCTAACAAAAACATGTAAATATCGTAAAGTCACATGATTATCATCCGGAAAATACATTTCAAGTCAGTTTCATCGATAACACTGATTCAAGGTCACTTACACAAACTTTCAGTTTTCTTTTTTGTTTGTTTTTAAACAGTTATTTCCATTTAATTACAAATTACAATTGAATTTAAATGGACCTTTTAGTGCATCTTCTTGATGGAAATCCTTGTTGGATAATATTATATAACAAGGGGTCAATGTTGGCCCTCAATGGTTCACGGTTTTAGAACCTCACACTATTCGAACTCTGTATAGATATTGTAAATACAGTACAATTTTACTAAGCGGTCAATTGAGAACAGCGGTCAACTGCCACAACGGTCAGTCTAGATTTGCCTGACGAAAACCAATCTATATTACACATGAGAATAACGGTCAACAATCTTTAGCAGCCAAATGCCAGTATATTTCACTATGAAAGCCATTTTAAACTTGTGAACAGCGGTCACTAGGCAGTAATTTTGAAGTTCGAAAAGTAAACACTCAAACTGACGACATATTGTCTTTTGTGTGTCTATTTTGCGGCTAAAGAATGTGATTGCGGTTACTTCCTTTGATATGATAAATGCGACCATCTGTTATAAAACAAATAATAGGGTGTTGATAAGGTTAACTGCCCTGATATTATGGGGGAATCTTCAACATAAATTATGTCTGAGTATGTAAACTAATTATCGCTAATTAAATAACCGCTAATTAGTACATTGTACTTACAACCTTGAGGTAGTACTAATATAAATAAGGGCTAGACAATAACATTTGCGGATCATTATTTTAATGAACAATCTAGCGTAATCGTCAATTTTACATGCAATCGGAATAGCAAATCACGGATTAACAATGAGTTGTAAACGCATGTTCATCGAGCAAGATGAGTGAGTCAATTTTGAAACAATGTTTGGGAGTGTGCATAAACATAAGCATGGACTAACTCATTGAATGAGATCGAAACTGTCATGCCATACTTTCTGTTTATAACATCGAATACGCTATTTTACATTTAACTTTTTCGGACGTAACGTAAATAAAGCAGTTATTAAAAATATCTTCCAATGAATTTCATACAAACGGCAAATTTAATGAATGACCGAGTTGCATGAGTAAACATCAATATTATCGTTTATAAATTCCTTAGGTATTACTTTGTGTTAGTTCACTTGAAATAATGTATGTTATATTTTTTATCGTCAGTTAGTCTTTGATTACATTACACTGTATGTAAATGACTGGGTGGGATAACCACCTAGCTATACTACCTGACCAAGCATCTAAAAGTGGTCGACTGAGAACAGCTGCATAAGCTTTCGGACTAGGTTTCATTAACATAGAATTGTAAATGTTACCTCAAGAGTGGTCACACGATTTTTAAACGATTTGACATGGTGTCTTTGTTTTTTTGACGCACGAGTTCCAGAGGCGTACTCGTTCTAGATATTGCCAGGATACAATTCTTACAGTTTTCCAGGAAGATGGACCCATACATGTGGCTTCTAGATAGGTTACGAGGTATTTGTAAGATTTGACTTGATTCCCTAGTATTTGAAGCACTTCAGCCTGATTTTAACTAGACTGAGATTTCACGATTAACATTTGACCAAGTTTCATCAAGTTTGAATTACAAATGTGGCCTCTAAAGCTCGAAGTGAAAGACACATGACACATGAAGCGGGCATAGGGTGACCACAGTAACTTACCATGAGCACGTTGTGCTCAGATGAGCTAAAATGGATCAAATGAAGCTGAAACCACTCGTGCATTTTTTACAAGCTCTATAAGTATACGCTCATTTTTTCAGGGAAACAACACATATCTATATGAACGCGTTATATTCTCAAAATTCCTGAGTATACCCTATAACTAAGAATATAAGTATTTTTCACATGTTTTCATTTTGAAAAAAAAACATAAACAATTTTTTATATCAGTTATATAAAAATGGTGTCGTTTAATGGTTTTTGAATTGATATTTACTGGGGTTGTAACAAGGAATCCGTTTAACCTGCTTAATACTCTGTTTACGTTTTTTATGATATGAATCATACACATTTTATTTTTGGCGCTCACAATTCTGCCCGTTAACGATGTCGCCTACTTAAAACATCATGTCACGCAGGTAATGGGAAACAAAAACGTGACATTAAACATAGATACACAATAATAAACCACTTCTTTTATTGTTACGAGCAGGCATTAAGTTTTGATAATTTGCGCTATTATTTTGTTTTACGTGCGAACAATTGATTTGAGATCTGTTTGGGAGTGAAGGCTTATAGCGAAGACGTTTTTGTCAAGCTAACTTGACCCGCGAAATGAATACGTCGATTGAAACATAAGTCTTCTTATTTGATGTTTTGTGAATCAATGTACAAGACTTATTGCTCGCAAAATAACATGTTAAGATACATGTGCTAGTTGAATAAATAAAAGTGGGCTGCTTATAACTTCCATCACTTAATTTTGTTCAACGCATTCATTCACATTACATATTAATCAGCGAATGAATATGATACATCAATCAGTAAAACAAACATAACACAATGAACAACACAGTTCCTTCTTTATGGGAATTTTTTTCTATGCACGGAGGAAATAATAAAAGATTGTAATATTTTGAAATCAACATACAATTGCGTGCAATTATAACGTTAGATAATGAAACATGAACAACTAACTGATCGAAAACCTTTCATCATACAAATTAGTGTATAGTTCATGTGTTAGTATAGGGCACAAGCAATATATGTTTATTTCGTATTTTAACCAAACATACGACGCAAAATACGACGGACATGCCAGTTAGCGGCATTGTTTGTATCACACTGAAGCAAGGATATTTCGTAGTAATATAACGCACGTTCATAGTCTCGTTCCATTTCATAGCAGTGTCCCAGCAAGTTCAGTGCAGTCTCTGGGTGATACAGGTTTATTCTTGATCTTAAATCACATATATAAGACACCAACAATCCCAATGAATGAAGCTGCTTGTCACGTTCAGCGAGGCTTCCATACGTGATGTATTGTAGATAGCGTAGAAACGGTAGAGCGTCAACCTCAGCATTGTCCATCCATTGTTTTTCAACGTAATCTCTCTGTGCCACTTCCTCTTCAGTGATATTGCGATTCATTTCAAACAATAATATGCTCGGAACGCAGTAAGCTTCTTCCCTAAGAAACCTGACACAGAATGCAAATGGCGGTTCAATGAATCCTTTGTAAATGCTACCTGACAGCATATTAGCAAACACCTCAAGATCACGTTCTCCTTGTATTCTTCTACATCCACACACAGCCTTGACCTTGCTGTGATACCTCCTCTCCACATCCTCAAATACTTTAACTGCAGCGTGAAAATGTCCACTACAGTACAATACAGAAGCCAATTTTAAGCGACTAGAAGCTACATCTGTATAAAAGGAATATTTAAATCGACTTATGATTTCGCTGCAAATAACATTTCGTACTTGCAAACTGTAAGATAATTGCATTGAATTTTGTAACACGTACAGGTGTTTGACAAATTCTAAAGCAACAGGTTGCAATATGATGTTTGTCGAGCCTTCAGCAAGATTGCGTAATTTATAGTGTATACTTTGCTTGAAGGTTGTGCTAAGTATACATAGTTGACATTTTAAGAATTGTGCCAAGCACACGAATTTCAGAAGTAAGCTGATTTCCTTACGTAAGCATACATGTTCAAGTTCTTCAGATTGTCCAATTCGACGTAAGTTACACGCATGTAACCGAAACCCTAATTTATCGATATCAATAAAAAAAATACATTTTTTAAGTTGTTCCCTAGCATGCCGTCTATATACACTAAAAGGCGTCTCTGCTGGACCTTAGAGAGTTTCCCATCAAACAAGTTCACTCCGTCTATGATATAATGCGGGAGCCTTCCCAATCGCAGCCATTTCCTTAATACGTGTAAACACAGCCAAATACAAAACATGAGGTGATGATCTAACCAAAGAGAAGGATGTGTTTTTTCTATAGTGTTAAACATTATAGTCTTACAATGAAAGCTTGTTATAGAATCCCCCACTATGTTATAAAATAGGGCTTTGCAAATATATTTTAAAACAACGTAACATTTTATTTGTGTCATATTAAAGCTGAACATCAACATTCGTTCTATAAGGTTTGGTGACAGGCGCCATTCTTCTTTTTTGTAATCACTATCTTGATGACCGGCTGGTACAAGGAAACACGGAGCTACCTGTGCAGCCTCAAGTAGCTGAACAGGTGGCCAATGCCTTCCTCTACATCTGTCGATCCAGTGTTGTATTTCAGGCAGAGGTTTGAGTACGTGAAATGCATAAACAATATCCCAATTTGTGGTAAAGCTCACGGAAGGCCCATTTCTTGAAACTTTTCCTCTATCTTTACCTTCATGCTCGAGTTTCTGTTTAAATCGTTCAGAGCTCAACAGTACTTGCATAGAATCTTTTCTTACATACGCGTCATCACACAAACTGGTCTCTGGTTCCGGGGTGTCCATTTTGATGACTTGTAGCAAGTACTGTTGAGGAGGTGTGATGTCGTCGTGGAGCATAAGAAAGTTCTCGATCCCGGCCTTCCAGTCTCCCAAGAATCTCATGATATTCGCACGGTTTTTAGAGCCTAGAAAATCAATATCAGACTGGAGACCAGGCGTGGTGGTACCTTCCGATTGGCTCCCAAAATGAAAACACTCAAAGTTTTGTCCTGCTAGTTTCATTGCTATGACGGTCATTCGCTCCCTCAACAAGTAAGTTTTTCTCCGCTCCATTACAGTAACCTTCTCAGCTCCAATGTCATCAAGTGCTTCGCACATCCGGATAGACAATTCTACGAAGTGCTCTGGAAGCTAGATATACAAATATTATTTCACTTTTGATAGGTAGTTACACATGTATTTATATATTTGTATCATATTGGTACATATAGATCATACATGATTAAATACTATGGCTAACACATATGTTTATATTATTTGCCTGAATTGAAAAACATTGCTTAGATGTTTTTGAGAACTCTGTACTAGTTCACCTTATTCGATACTTGGGTATAACTGATACAGTGGACCTAGTATATAAAACTGAATGTAGTAAAAGTGTCTGGAATCTAATATGTGCAAGTCTCTTATTTTAATATGTTAAGTCGGTCAACATGTACAAGAGAACAAACAATGAAATAATGATAAATACATTAAAGCGCACACACGGTTAAATCAGAAATGATACAAATTCAATCGGTTGAAGTAAGTTTTTAAATCCTAGTTTTAAGAATTTGTTTAGTTTCAAGTGATGGACGTGAGATAATGAAAATTAAAAAAAGAGAACATGTGTCGCTTCGTGAAATTTGTTTGCTTCTTTTGGCTGTTTGTCAGTAATTTCACCCGCCCATCCGTCCGAACGCCTCCTCGTCGGTGTTTCCGTCCATCAGTATGAAGGTCAATCTGTGTGTCTCGTAGGTCTGTCTGTCTCTTCGCAAGCCCCAACTACCGCCCCCCGCCCACTCGAAGCTCACACGTCCGCGTGCATGCCTTTCTGCCCATAAATGTCGATTGGTCCATATGTCTGAAACCGTTTTCATATATTCAGTATGTTCAGTATAAAACTATTAAAAAAAAAANATACCCTGTTCTCTGTTAAACTTAGATTTTATTTTCCGACATAAATATTTATATTCTTTTCTTGCTGCTAGCATTGTTGTTCGTGTATGTATATTCTTAATTAAATTATACTGGTAAACTGTTTGAATATATTCAGTCCGTTTTGCTTTGCATTCTTCGTTAAACCAGCGTTGTTTATTTGTGTCAGCAGAGGCGAATCTATTATGATCGTTAATACCATAATTGCTTACTACATGTTTAAAATATTTTTCACCTCGTTTATTTAGAAAATCAGTAAACTCCGAGACTAATAAATCCGGATCGCATCGCGAGTGAACACCTGATTGTAAATTGTGTTCTAGTTCTTGAGCACCGTTTAATATGTCGTGCACGAAATTATCACTGTACTCTGGTTTCCATTTAACGTATACGCGCTGATTATTTTTACCGCTAGTAATCGGGTTGTTCGTGCTTAGAGCAAATGTCACTGGGGCATGATTTGAGAATTCCGTGAAATCGTGCACATTAAAATCGGTCAAATCGTGGAAGTTTTTGACTGATGTTAACAAATAGTCTACTGTACTTTCCCCATTATGGGTAAAACAAGTTAATTTGCCAACTCCTTTATCGCGAAATAGCCTACCGTTTACAATTCTTATATTAGTAGATTTACATACGTCTAACAAATAATCCCCAAATCTATTTGTACCAGGGTCACGGGCTGCCCTCTGAAGTGGACTATCTATTTCAAATAAATCAAAATCACCTAAGCTTCTATCATTATCAATAAAATCAGCTTTATGGCCGGTTTTTGCATTTGCGTCCCCCGTGATAAATACTTTTCCTTTATTATCAAAAAAGTTAATATCAGATTCTAACAGTTCAAAAATGTTTACGTCATACATATCATGCATTGGTGAATTTTCAGGTGGAATATATATAACAGCTAAATAAATATTTAACTAGCCAATAAAAATGTAACTTTTAATAATGCCAGTTAAGTGGTTTGTTCGCAGTTGTTTCCTTATCAGATTAATATACTTATATATGCGTAGCTGACTGTAAGGTGTAATTAATTGTTTTATTACGTTTCATAATTGGTTTTTTAAATGCCACAGAATAACGCTTAGTTTGGACTTTTAGTTTTTTAAAGTTCGAGTTATAACGTTAAAACCCGTTTGTTTTAACACAATTCGTATAGTACAAATATCTGTATGATTCATGGTGGCTTTAGTTTGCCCAGAAAAGTGCAACACTATCATTCAATGAAACATACTATATGTGAACGCAATACTTGTTTTACTTCACCGATGAGAACTAGCAGGTCTGTGAACATGCTGCTTTACGATCTGAATCACATGAATACCATATATTTTCTTCATACTTACATGTCATTTCCTTTTAAAGTGAAAATAATTTATATTGCCTTTGGTTTTTATGTCGGGTCTCATTTCATACGAATCATGTCCAGATACATTTGTGTTGAATTTATTACCATATACGTGTAAGCAGGTGTATCTAACTATTAATATGGGCATGTAATAACGTAAAAGATTAAATGAGGCCCAGGTATTTCCGAGTTTTGAAACACTAATTAAGATAAAACAAATGTAAACCGAAACCAAAACTGAAACTGAAAGCCAATACTGTCTTATGAGTAAGCGCAGTGATGGCATCATTTCCACTTATATACGATATGCGTTGCAGCACGTTTCGATGAGATAAAACGCCAGGGATTGCATAATTTCTAATTATGTGCGATATATGTTGCATCACTTTTTGGTGGGATTAAACGCCGATGCTATATCTATGCGCGCACCGCTTCGTATACGTTAACTTAAAGATCGGTGCGCGTATTACCTAGACTAAAGATTCAGTTCAACATGAGGTTTGTACACAAATATATTTGGATGCTTATGATGATATGTTGTCACGTGTTACTGTTTTCAAGAACGTGTAGTATTTTATTCTGAATTAAATAATATACTAAAATAAATTTGTTTTGTTAAATGTGTTGTATTGAGGATTTTCTTAGTATAATATTGTATTAATTTATAATATATAGATATATTCCAACTGCCGTTACACTATTACTAAAAGAGTCAAAGCATAGCACACATGCTCGGTTTTTGAAGGGGGCCGGAACGGTGCACGACTCCTCCAGCCCCAATCCCTAAATTTGTGTTTTTGTTTTTTTGCCTAAATTCAACTTTTTCCGATCACTTGAAATCAATATTTTCTGTATGTAATTAGTTAACATATGTTATTGAAGTACGTAACTTTCGTTATATTGTTCATTTTCGACGAGTTTCTTAGAAAAACAGGCAATTATCAGACGTTTTGTGTGAATAACGCAAAGGAAAGTACATCCATTCCCGTCATAAGACATGCCCATAAATACAATGTGTATCAATGCCAATTACACGTTCTTCTTGATGGGTTGTGAAGCTTTATGTGCATTGTTTTATGTATTTAATAAAGCATAGTAGCAATCATGTTTTTTTCCCAGTAACAAAGACAAAGACGTCGCGAGGGTTGTTTCGGCGAATCCAGAGGCGAGCCCTACAAAGCTCAACTGGGCGTGGCTTACACGATTTACAATCGGGTCCGACACCCGGGCTACCTTTACTCGCTATCTGAGATATAAAAAGAACAAGCATGGGACGGACGCCATAAGTACGAAACTCTCGACTTTCCGGGTCACACACGAGCATGGGGACAGGCGGAACAAGCACGCAACTCCGAGTATCAGAGTGCGATGAGAGCTTCCAAGGCGGCAAGAACACGGTCGGAACCAGATCCCACTGGAGGCGCCACGGATTTTTCCTCCAACTCGAACTGGCCTTCCATCAGCGATAATCCGTACTGGAGGGCTGTTAATAAAACGAGAATCGGAAATCTGTGGTTCGTTTGTCGAGAAAAGAAGCAGACCATGTCGATGGAGAGCTGACATCGTTGTGTACGATGACGTCACATTAAAGCTCAATTAACACTCAAAATCAACGAATATTTCGTAAAATATTTCGTCAAATAAAGTTAACCGATACATAATCAATGTTCATTATTACAATAGCCAAAATATCAACGCTGGATGTGTTGTTTGAGTATGTTTGTGATACGTTATATATACTATAACAATAGTTATATATAATTAGATGTATTTACGTGGACAAAAAATAAACAGTTTCATACAATTAAATTAAACAGATAATGATGATTTGTACTTTTAAATCACTAAACTACTTGATCAACATAACCGAGCTTGAAATCATCTCAAAAATGAATAAAAGAGACAAAAATGTTACAATGTCGGGGTATTATTGGGTTAATCGGGTACGCTAATTAAACTTATGTTTCGCATTGTTTGTCACTTTGGAAATTCATTGGAACTGAGTATGAAAATACACTAATTGCAATACCTGCTTCGGATTGCTTCACAGCCAGTATAGGAGATTTAAAATTGCAAAAAGCAAAATAAATATCCTATTGAATTGAGTAATGCTTGAAAACAAAAAAAGCTTGCCGTCACAAACATTGAAATATAAAGTTTGCACATACCTCATGTTAAACGGGATATGTTGTATAGGTACTACACACAGCGATCTTAAAGTTAACGTGTACGAAGCGGTAGTATTTAACTTCAGCCATGCGCGTCAGTATTTTTATTTACGTATTAACCTTTTAGCTTGATGGCCATTTATATATATAATACGTTTATATATATATATATATATATATTAAATCGTTGTAGGTTGATACAAGGCAAAATAAATATACCCCTGTTTGTGTACACATTTGACAACTATAAACAAACACGCTCCTTAATTTACTTAATCTACAGGTTAGTCGAATGAAAGTATCAGAGTAGTTATTTAATGTCTGACATTGATAGTATGCACGCAACGTATAAGATCTTAACAAACATTCACAACGAATTATCACTTTTTAATTAGTACAGTCTTTAAGTGTATTAGCAAGTACGTTTTCCTCCGGGACTCTTTCTCTCTCAACATCACAAAGCCACAACAAAAGTACACATCAACAAAATACACTAATAGCTGAAGATTGCGTAGATAATGTAGAATTTGTCTCAATTTTGTAAGTCTAGTAAGTTAGTTAGGGTGTGCTGGTATTTACTCCGCGTCCTCACATAATGCAGCCTCAGGCAATTTTGCATTCATTCCAAAATACGCTCCATATCAGTTCAAAAGACACAAGAATTCTAGTTGTAGTCGATGTGTTGCGACGTTTAGAAATAGCGCCGAAAACAGAAACTTAACAAATTGACGGCTTTACTCTTTGCACCGGCGTCCGGAATGCCTACCACACTAACTTTAGCTCGTATGTTGCATGTTCATGTTAAATGTTGTACTGAATGTAATGTCCTTTATTGTACAAGAAGTTGGTAAAATACTTTTTGATGGTACCAATACTGTACCATCCTGATAATGTTTCTCGACGTTAATTATTCCTATATTGCGTAATCATAACACCCGCGGTTGCTTTTGGACTCTGTGGCGATATGATAGTTACTTAAGCAACACCTGGTCCAGGCAACACAGGAGCTAACGAGCAACAGAACAGCTGCTGCATGCTTAAAAAGAATGACATCGACAGACCATTAAGACAAATACAACATATCCGTACAAAAGTGGTGAAAACAAATCTTCCTACACCTTGTGTGTTTGCTATTTACAAAAATGTTGAAATAAACTAATTTGTATGATGAGTGTTATTTTTTTAATATTGACATTTATGTGAACATGATTGAAAAAAAATGACTTTATTAAAGTTTCACGTTATTTTATTTATGTTAATAGTTTCTAAGTAGGCTGGTAAATCTGGGTTCAACTAAATACCATGTTACACAGACATTGTTTGTCAGAAATATGTTGTTGGTTGATATTTTTAAATCATACCTCTGTGTTGCACACAAGGCTATACGTTAAAGTGACGTTTTTCCTTACTTTATAATTATTGTGCTATTTTCGTAATAAATAGAAAGATACCGTTTGTAACGCTATTGCTGAGGAGCTAAAATAAAAATGATTATATGTAAACATGCATAACATAAATCATTCATAGTACATAATATGAAATACACAAGTTGCTTGCATGCACAACATAAACAATAACTTTTTTCAATATGATTACCTTGAATGCATGAATACATCTGCATTCAAAATATTATTAAAAAATATTATAAAATATTTTTAGCATAACCAAAATTTTACAATTTTATACACAAAGTACATTTTTAAATAATTCCATTTGGAAGACATAGTTTATTCGATATCTTTGTATATAATGTAAATAGAAATAAAGTGAAACTTCAGCACCAGCATGGGAAACCTCATTATGCAAATAGGCCCGTTAGTTATGTTAAGGAACCAATTACGGAACGGTGAGACACACAACAAATGCACTGGATAAGACACACACGTCCATAAAAAACGCACACAAATCAGTTAAACAAGGGGTCAACGCGTTGGAACGGTCAATGCAAAAGAACTGTGGGTTAAACCGATTTAAAGGAGCTCCAAACCTCATACTTGGCCCAGAATTATTAATTAAAACTGTAAATGTTAAATACAAATTAACCCAAAAGCACCGCGGTTTAAAAATAGGTAGCAATACAAGAAAAAACATGTTTATTTTATTACCATTTAACTTCTGAATGATTAAATCTAGACCAGAGCTTGAGAACCAAAAATATCTGAAAAACGATGAAAGTAAACAAATATGAATATTGACTACATCTCATCTTTACTTAAATGCTTTAGAGGCGTAGCATCATATAGTTTAACATGCGGATCATCGTCGTATAATTTTAGAAGAAGCCACAAAAAGGCTGTAAAATGTAAAATTACAAAGCTTGGTTGTGTGTGTCCATTATTAGTCACAAAAGATAGCACAATATAAATTGTTTCAAATACATCACATTGTTTAAGCCAGTTTAAATTAAAATATTTTGATTGAACGAAAATAAGATTCATAACATGAAAACCATTTAAGGGGTGTTGCGGCAGTTTATTTAACCGAGGATATAACACCGATGCTATTATCACAACGCAATAGTTTTGTTATCAGAATCATCACAAATTAATGACCNCTTATATTTAAATTAATCAACAAAATTAAACATTAACACAATATTTAATATACAAAATATACAAAAAATCTCATATTCTGATAATATTTTTACTGATCCACTGTATTTCACTAAAAAAATGATGTTTCATTGAACTGATAATTATAGATTTAGGATTACAGACCAGTTGCTTCAGTACTATTGTTCAGAGTTTGCCCTGTTGGCCGCGTATGCATTCTTGAGTTATCATTCAAAAACCATTTTACTATTTCTGGTCACCGTGACCTTGACCTTTGACCAAGTGACCTCAAAATCAATAGGCCTCATCTGCGAGTCATGATCAATGTTCCTATGAAGTTTCATGATTCTAGGCCCAAGCGTTCTTGAGTTATCATCCGACAACCACCTGGTGGACGGACAGACAGACCGACCGACCGACCGACCGACCGACAGACCGACATGTGCAAAGCAATATACCCCCTTTTCTTCGAAAGGGGGCATAACAAGTGAAGCTCGAGAGCCAAATTAGCGTATGTATTACAAATATTTAAAACAAACACGGAAAAGATGACATAAGGTCAGTCATTTACAAATAAACTCACAAAAACACTGTCGGCATCCGTATAAGCATGTCCCCCCTTCCCCAATCCCTGATCTTGGAGGTTTAGAAACTCGTAAAACTAGCGATAAAATAAAGCTTAAGATGATTTTATACTTGTTATCGTATCAACTTGAATGAATAGATAGGATAATATTCGTGATCTGAGTTTTGTGGTAGTAGTATCAGAGAGGGTAATCACGTGTTAATCTAAAGGAAGTCAAGATTGCGACGGCCATGGAGAGACAGGTTTTTTTCGCCGTTTTATACCATTTATTACTTTTATTAATTTGTTTTAAATGCCATTCAATTTCCAACCATATCTGCAAGAAAGTGATAAGCGTTTATTTCGTATTCATATTCGCTCCCTATCTCGACTTTACTCGCTACGAAATTTCTTAGCGGCATCACAAAATTACAGTTCCCGCTAAGAACATTAGTATGTCCATGTTAAAGTTGCACAGCTATAAACATGTTTTGAGACATATGGTCTAGTTTTGAAAAGGTAATTGAATAATACTGATTTTTTAAAAGACAATACCATCAGCTTTTTCTGCTTTAATATATATAACAATGCCATCAATATTTTTACGATATTTGATAAAATGGAATTTTCAAAGGAGGTTACAAGCCACATATCCATGTAAATCGATATCATTAGAAATATTCGTCCAAATTTCATAACACATAATCTATATATATATATATAGAGAGAGAGAGCTCAAAATATTTATAAAGGATGGATTGCTTTTCTTACGGTGTTTAAGATCATTTACAACTTAAGAGTGAATATTTCTTCCAAAAGGGCATTTACAAATTCATGCAAAAGTGTAGGTAATATGCCAAATTGTAAGTATTACAAGCGAATATACATTTACGTATTGAACACGTTTGAGCCTTAAGTAGTTAAATTAATTTATTCAATTCAACACCTTTTTAACATTCCAACAATAAAACTAATATTAGTGTGTGATTATATACAAATTAAAACTTGAATCCAGATGTAAAGAGCGTATTAAATACAAATGATTAAATTTCGATAACAATGATACGGGTGCGTAACTGACAGCACATTTTTTTAAAGGTACTTTTTCGAAATTGTTCGTGTTTTTGAAAAAAAAATCATCAATACTATATAGAGATACCGAGACCTCTTAAAGCAAAACATCTGTTGAACATTCTTGAGTTACAAAATATTATAAAATTACATAACACAGACAAATACTAACATGCAGAGAACTATTACATTATATTCAAAGTCTTTTTTTGTCCTATACTTAACAGCTCTATTTTAAAATATCTTAAAGTCAAACCATCAATTTGGAGTTTTGGGACTGGATTCGGAATTGAGATACTTTTTGATATTGGGACTATGAACGATAAATTCTTAAAAATCCACTAAATAAAACCCTGAGCCAAACCCTACACAATTTGCAATATCTGATTGAATATCTGGAAATTGCAGCAATATTTTAACTACAAGTTTATGTACTTCAAATTAAAATACATGTTACAACACTATAGTATAACGTTCATAATATATGCCAGGTTATATACAATTACCATACAGTACAACACTCATTGTGTCAAAACTTAACGCAATACACTCAGCACTAGACATACAATTACAACACCTCATCAACCCAACCAACATGACATATAATGAACAGAATACGTGCAATCAAAGACTATCAATCAGAAACTGCATACATTTAAAAAAAAGCATGACAGTATAATTCATTTACAACACATGATCAATTCGAAAAGCACGGAGTACGCTAATTAGTATAAGTAAAGTTAGAACATTACATATTATAAATCAGCAATGCATAAAATATACTTGACAGGTTACATAAATTACAATACATATTCAATCCAAACAACTGAAAAGAGCTCAGCAGAACAAATGAGCCAACACAACTATATCGATCAAAACTATAAACACTAAACAAGACATGACAAAAAACATTATCGACAACAGTCTCACTCTCATGAAAAGTTTATAAAAGGTATTCACGAACTTGTAATATATTAATTGAAGTTGAATGATGTGTTTCACACTACGCACGTGAAATTACAAACCCTTACAATCATAAATGCACCGTATATTATTATGACAAGAAGATTATTTTATTTATAACAAATCTCCTTATCGATCAATGTAACAGCATGGCAGCCTACAGCCTTGCAGTCAACTTGAAACAACAAGTCACAATAATTCAAACCTGCATAAACGTTCTAAGCAGACAACACGTTATGTAACAACATATAATTAAAAAATGCATGAGATAACCGTGAATGATTATATCACAATAATGCCACTTATTAAAATCTATTAGAACAGTTAGAATTATAGAATGTACATGAAAAACGTTTGTACCGTTTCTGTAGTTATCTATCAACCAGTTCCTAAATTGGCAAATCATTGACTGTTCAAATCCAAAACCGGCAAACATCAATTCAAAGGCTAATATGCTTTTTTTTAAATTGATAAAATGTGTTTACCACTATATACTGACCAGTGATGTCGGCTGTCATTTAAGTTCTTTTTTAAATTAGAAACGATCAATAACTAACTCCAGTGCGGGTATCACAGTAGAACATTTACTATCAGCTGCAACATATAAAGTCACAGAATTATGTTTTACTTTTTCCTTAAGATTCTCGCAACAGAATACATTTTGCCCACTGTTTAATACATTTATCTTATACATTTTGCCCTGAACTAAAGTAATGGGTTTTTTAATGTCAACGACTTCGTAATTATTCCCATTGAAATTCAGAGTTACCTCTGTCGAGTGAACTTTCACACCGTCTTCAAATATTTCAATTTTAGCATTTGAAAAACCAACGTTCACAGGTAAACACATAGCGATCCCACTAAGGGCACAATCACCTGACACTGAAAAACTCAGGTTTTGATCCTGACCACCCCATTGAGAGCTAGCACCAAAGCCACCAAAGCCACCAAAGCCACCTTTTAAAACAGCTCCAAATGTTTCGCACCGTTTGAAAAGACATTTCATAGTAAGACTAATACGTGGCTCGTGTTTGAATGACGAAACATTTTTCTGTGTTATAATGGAACGGAATACAGCGATGATATCCGACTGACACAGCAAGCTAGTTTCCGCTACATTCTCGGAAAATTCCTTGGCAGACATAGCGGGAAATCTGATCAAATCTATCAATTCTTTTCCCAGTACGTCCCGAATATCAGAATCGGTCTCATTGCGACCAGAGGACTTGCAGGCATGTTTAGCCCATCGTTTACATCCATTGAATAGTTCGCATTCGCTGGTTCCAAAATTGTCACACATTAAAAGTTCCTTTAGTGCTAACCTTGACATTTCCACAAATGAATCTGTTCCCAAAACTTCTTCCGAGTGTCTCACTATAAAGTTCAAACACATTTGTTGAAGATCTAAATCATCAAACGTAAAGGCTTGATCCAATATAGTGCATACGTTTTCCACACTCATTTCAATATCCAAGAACGATCTACATTTTGTTTGTAATCCGAGCACATCGTACTTTTTCGCAGCATACAAAAGATGTAGGACTGTGTCGGCAGTGATCTCAACAACACCGCTGTAAAGGTATCTACAATTGGAAGTTTATAATTTTATAATGTATACTACTGTATAGCTTTTTCAAATGAGACCATTGTGTAAACAACAAGCAGAACGAACTTAAATTTAATTTAAATAATGACATTTAAAAATGTTGTTTTTTTTCTTTGTGTCAATTAGAATCGTACTGATTTATTCAATTTAGTCAGTAACATGAAACATGCAAAGCAAAATAATACCATGCACCATTTTTCTGTTGTTAAAACACACAAGATCGAGTTACTACAATGTATATGATACTCGTAAAAAATACAAACTTCAAAAAGTATGTAAATTTATACCTAACAAATGATTTCAGGATTGATTCCTCCATATCCGATATGTTGATGGCGTCATTTGTTTCTGCAAGTGGTCCACAGAGCATGGCCTCGAAAACTGGACTGCGACTGACGAGAACAAATTTGTGGCACTTGATCGGGTCAGAGGAATTCTTTGCAACCAATGTGACGTCACAAAGTATCTGTTTCTCGAGCATCTCTAAGTTGGTTGACGACAATGAGTCAGAGTGTTGCCATGCTGTCTCCATGTTGTAGATAAACTGGTGTAGAAAGGTAAATTCACATTAAACTTATTTAAATAAACAAGCAAAAAAAAGATGGACGAATAACGCTCACTTGTTTCACCTGATGCAATATGATCAATATATTGTATTTACAATAAAGTATTGCTTGTTTATAGTTTTTGTTTTAAATTATCACGTAAAAATAGGTTACCATATTCACATGCTGTGTTTAAATGTTTGTGTTGTACATGTTGTTTTGGCCATCATTTCCTTTTTTTAATGTTTGTTGTTCGTATCGTTCTTAAAGATGTTGCTATTGGCGTTCTAGTACGTATAGTTATGTTTCACTATTGTTCGTGTTTTTATTGTAGTAAGTGTTACTTTTCGGGGATTTATTATTAATCATCATATTAATAAAGCTGAGTAGCAGTGTTGTTTGTTATGTTCTTCCGCCATAACGCCATAATACCTGTTCGTCCAATTTCTTTAAATGGATTCTCCTCATAAATCGATCAGAACAAACATACGTTAAACATGGCAAAGATGTACATTGAATCAGGCTCTACCAAAGACGCTCAAATAATTCTTATCGATGCAAAAATCTATTTGCAACTGAAATTGACTTTTTTTCTGACAATTTTATAGAGACAAATTGTTTAGAACAATTGTTGTTTATGTGATCCTCTACCAAGGTTGTTCAAATCATGATGATCCGTCAATAAATATCGCTTCCAAAGGGGTGTGCTAATTGTATTATATGCATAAGGAGACACCTTTAAACATTGCTTTGAAAACGCAAATCCCAAGAGGTTTGGTATTTGTTTTAACTCGACTGAATACGTTGTAGCGTGTGATACAATATTTCATGTTTATTTATGGACATGACTCAGTTTGAAATATTTTTGATAACAAAATTTCCGAGTGTAGGTCGATACGGCCCCCCCCCCAAACACACACATATCTTTATTAAGGATGGGAATCGTATCGAAATGTATCCGGATATCCGTATTCTTTCATAAGTGAACTACAAAAGGCTGCTTCCAACATAACTACCAACACCACAANTATGATAAAAATACGTAGATGAACATATTTGAGCAGTTTCGCAAAAAGTTATTAGATAGAACTTTTTTAAATTCCATTTTTGTGGTTAAAATAGTAAAAAATTGACGTTTTTTTGGGTGACATAAAAATTATAAAAATTAAATTTCTTAAAATTTAACTTGTGTTCTCCATTTTTTTGGTTGTTTGTGGTTTACTTAAATGGTATATGATATATATTAGCTTATATAATCTCTACATGTTTCCAATTTCATAGGTTATTAATCATTATTATGCAATTAGAGATTTTTCAGTTTTAATGAAAAAGTACATATTATATAATGGTGAATAAAATCCAAACAAAGCCGTTGACCCTATGTTTTTATTGCATTTTTCATTTAGTATTTGTATGTAGTACTTGAATAAAAATTTTGAGCAAAAGTTATTAGATGGAAAAAAAATCAGCAAAACTGCCGCAACACCCCTTAAACAAGAAATATCCGCACCAGATTACCTACATGCGTCAGATAGAGTAAAATGTATTGAGTGATGACGTAATACGATCCCGGCCTAGGATTGAAATCCGATGATGTCATGACTCATCATTTTAAACGTTATGCACTTTAAGGCTTTAAACATCAACTTATGTTTATAATTTAAATTAAAGAGCTGACATATCATTTGATATCATCGTATGATGATGGCAATTACAGGGTGCAGGATCAACGGGGTTAACATGGGGTTTACACACGGACTGAAAAGAATGTAAACTTTATTTTGGCAAATATCTCAAGTTATTGAAATACATTTGAAAACATCTTAAGTGCATGAAATACAGTTTAATTCTGATGTAATTCACATTGCCATGAGCAGCATAAATACTAGTTGAAATTCTTAAGAAAAATTGTGTGAAAAATGTATTTGAAAACAAAAGCACCACTTACACCGGTGTGTTTACATCCCTTAACGTTTATTGGGAACCCCGTACAGTCACGTAATCGTGCACCCATCTTGAATTTACATAGATAGGTGACATTTGTATTTTATGATTTATTGGATATTCTAGTTATTGCGCCATGTGTGTATTTATATGTCGAGTTAGAGTTAAGTGTTTATGGTAAATAATATGTAAGTTAATTTTTAAAATGGTGTTTTGAAAAGGCAGTTTGTGTGTGCATACACTGATAAAAATAATTAAGGATTAAAGGCCGTTTTAATCTTCACCTTTCTCCATGTTCTGTCTGCTAAGGCGCAGTGTTCAGCGTCTCAGAAAAAGAAGTAACAAAACAATCACACCAAAGATAGTTGCAAGGATAGTAACGGTTTCCACCTGAAAATGATAATGATGCCTTTTATTCACGATAATCGATGAAATATTGAAACTTATTAGGAAAATGATTGCCTTATAACTGTTCAGCCATGGAGAACTTTCTGTACAAGTAAATTGATTAAAAAAAAACAACAGTAATTTAAGTAACCGTGTTATTACCATTCATCAATGTTAATCCTAAAAAAGACAAGTACGGATAAATAGTGGTAAATGTAAATATTATAGCAAGTTATCACAGATGTATATTATATCTAATGATCAACAATGATTTAATTCATTAAAGACATCATATTGAATCCCATCAGGTGAGTGATCAGCGCTCATAAGACTTAATCTGGAATGTGCTACATTTTTAAAACAACAGCAACAACAATAATTACACAATGTTCGAGAGGTCAAAATCCAGCTGACCCACAAATCAATTGTTCATTATCATAACTTGATTAACTATACTCTTTTCATAAAACTCTTTTGGGACATTAAATAAGTCATATCTGTACCAATAGATTTGTTGTGGAGATCCCGATTACACCTATAATTCGCAATCTTTAACCTAAATTGCTTGGCCGAGTTTGAACTCCGATTGTGTTGATTGTTAGGAATAAAAATGAAGACCGTACTGTTCACATGTCAGTAGTCTTTTTTAGAACAATATTCCATCGTAGTTATAATACAGTGTTACGTGTAGTACCGGTATACCAGCTTTTTATCTTGGCGTGCTTGCAAAAAACACATAGTCATGTGTTTCTATGTTGAAACTGTGTTAACTCTAGTCTACTCTTACGCCACAATGTACATGCAATTTAGGAATTGTATCCAATCACGAAAGCCGTAAAATCACGTAATACTACAAGTTGACCATCTAGGTATCGCACAACAACTTAGTTCCACGGCACATTTCCTATGTTATCAGATAAGTCAGTTGAATGTGTATTGTCTTAACCCAAACAAGATAGAGAAATTTCAGGTAGTACGGACCTCAAATTCATAAACAATAATTTGCTTTAACAAATACGTATCAGTATTTGAAAACAAATGACTTCCTTTTATGTTAATTACAATTAAGATATACTTCTTAATCTATTTGTTAATTATGTATATGTTGTATATTTTAGCGAAAGGTAGCAATATTTAGAATTGTATATACAGGCATTAGTGTCATTGGGATATTTACCGACCTGTTCGCTATCCTCATAGCCGTATCTACAGAACTTTGCGAAGTGTTCACAATTATGCCATATAATGTTGTAACCTCTCTCCCCTATCTTTGACATTGCTCGCCGTATTATTTCTCTGGTAGGCAATGGGCTAATAATAATAATAAAAAATAATACATGTTAGTACACATGGTGAACAAAACGTCATAAAGAATACAGGCCTACTTGTTCTTAAGATAACGCAAATCAACGCAACCGTATGTTCATGCACACATCTCTTTTTTTCTGTCTTGCTGTGAACTGCCAATGTATTGTTCATTTAACTGTCGTGGATTGATTTTAATTGCCTTGTTCCGAATTCCGGCAACATACTGGGGAAAGATGGTAAGTGGTTTACGCCTATTTCTACGACATCTAAGGCTAATTCTACCTTTTCCGCCTGAAAACAAAAACAAATTCCGATATTATGTTTATGCCAATCACTAGTTGTCATGAGCGCTGGAGAGAACGTTTGGAGAGGATGGAAGCAAATTATGAGCAAAATAACAAAGTTAACCTGTTTGCTTTGAGCATATCCGTATCTGCAGTATTTAGCAAAGTGCTAACAGTTGTTAAAAAGTAGATGATAGCCTTTCTCCCCAAGGCTTGCATTGGCTCTTTGTACGATTTCCTCAGCGGGAAAAGGTCTGATAAAAATAAAAACATAAATATATGAATATGTTAAAAAGTAAACATGAAAAATATCGTTACAATAATCACTTTTCTGAAAAAAGTAATGAAAACAATATACTGTAGCGTAACAGTTTAAAGAAAGTTTAAAGTTCCTTTTCGATCCTATCAACGCTAGTATTATCATTACAAATTTGAATTTGTATCAGTAGAAAGTATTTTAATGTTCATTTATAAGTGGTTATGAAAATAGTTCCAAACTTTCTTTCTCAGAGGGCTTTTAACCTAGATGTCATGCTTTAATTATATGCATTGGGACAATGAACTGCCAATTTATATTTGCAAATCTTCGTGTTTTATAGGGTTTGTAAACTTGCAACAATCGTTAAATGTATAAGACAAAACTGTTCGAGATATCTAAAATATACATTCTTATTTGAATAAGATTATAAAACATGTCCTCTACAAATATTTTACAACTGAATATATTTAAAAAACAAACATGATGATGTTATTATCAGAATACTATATTCATTCACCGAAAGAAATCAATATTTAATTTCGCCTCAAACAACGACAGTCGATCATAGCAATTTCAATGCTGCAATTCACGGGTAAGGAAGTAGGATACTACTAAACGGTATTCTCTGTGGTTATGTTTCCAATTATAATTGCATAACAAATGTTAATTCAGGTTTGCTACTGACATCCCAATATATGAAGGACTTCTAAATGACGAGAAATAAAAGTTTGCTTCTAAAATTTGCACACCGACGTGTATATACATACGCATTTAATTAGCCAATGTGTCATTTAATATTTTCAAGTGTGTCTGCGTTTTACGATTTCTTAAGATATAACTTCTCCAGCCGTTAAATATCTTTCTTAAGTAACATCTGGTGACAGGCTTGTTGTTATTCGTCGAAATGTATTCATGCTAATTAATGCACCCTGCATGAATAGACAATTTACAATGCCAATAATGCATGTAATATATTATTAAGCATAACTAGATCTTAATACACGCGTCTGATATATTTCGTTAAAACTCGCTTTTATTTGTTCAATAAGTTAATTAATATATTTATTTGCTAATTCACGAATCAATAATGTAAACGGATATTACCGAAAAAGATGTAGGTTAGTTTAACTAATGAACTGATGGTATGGTATATGATTGTATTATTAACGGTTAATCTCACATAAAGTATAGGTTATGATGTCAGAATAATAAAGTTTTCGAAAACGTCTCATTAATAGACAGAAATAAGCATGGGTTCAATAAGAAACGTAATCATTCGTATGCATATTGCACCAAAACAGAAACCACAAACTTGAACCAATATCATAGATTTATATGCATTCTCAAATATAAAATGACTGGTACTTAATATTTGGTGGGTTACAGTGTTTTACTTAACTTTGTTTACCCAGGAGGAACAACGTGTTAAATCTTTAAAGGGTAAGAAGCATAAATCATTGAATTTAACTACTTTTACATGCAGGATAAAGGAAAATTGTTTGATCAGTAAGAAAATCATTCGACATAGATAACGAATTTAAACGGCAGACAATAGACGATGATGGAGCATTTGTTTTATTTTAATGTATTGTACATGGTTTTCATCTGAAGGAAACATTTACTGATATACAACACATACATACTTGCACCAATTGTCATTATAGTTGTTTTTCTTCGCCTTTGATCCGCCAACAACCTTCATGAAATGGTCTTGAACAACTACTACTTTGTCCGATCGCCGCTTACCGCCGTCACTTTCTGCCCTATGAATAACTTGTCCGTTGCCTTAAACAGCAATACATATTTGGAATAACGTATGTATCTATATTGTTATTTTGTCTTTGAACGTGAGGCGGGGTTCATGCATTTATTCATGTGTGCAGTTGTGTTATGCGATTTGTGGAATTTGTGAATACGAACATGAACATATAGTTCGTATAACGATTGCGGTTCCGTGTCAGGTAGTGCGGCGCTAAAAATTCATTTACCAAAACCTGACAACATTTTAGTACATAAATGAAACATTTGCATGCACACATTTCTATATTCAACGTTTTTTTCCCAAACGTTCCGACAAACACGCTGAAATAAATGATGCGTGAGTATGTAAAGTGTTGCCTTTGAGCAAACGTTACGTACTGATACATTGTTTTTACACGTGGTTGTTCATATATCAAAACTGTTACTTCAATGCGTATGCATTTAAACGTAGTTTTAAGGTATTTTGTACACAAACTGGCAGAAAGAATATAAGTTCAAAGAGGGTTGCTTTAAATTACAGACCTCTTAAAGGTTTGCGTATCTCATTCATATTGTTTTGTTTGATATTTCTATAAAACACTATAGCAGCTCAACAATTTAATAAAAATTCAACTAACCAAACATTATCAAACATGCTTTTCGGCGACTATCTTCAATCATTTTTGAAACTTTGGAACTGTCAAAAGAAAAAAAAACTGTTCTGGTATCCCTGAGTCATATGGATGAAATTCCATGATGAAGTAGTTATGTTTGTATGCCAACTTTTTGTGGGCTAAGTACGTCTATATCTTAGGTGAATTTTAACAGAGTATTCTGTATATTAATGTATAATTCTGCATGTTTGCAAACTATGTTTGTAGCATCAAAACGCTTTGCTCATAATACAATATTATAAACTCTCAGATCTTGCACATATATATTTAATATCGGGCGATCGAATATTCGAATACTTTAATAACAGAATATGCAAATACCAATTCTTCTATTTGCTGCTATCCATAGTTTGCATCTGATAGCAATAAAAAGAACCGAACACAAAGATAACATTCATGTACTTACATTTTAACAATATTTATAGATACCTCTTTTAAGAGGGCAATATTCAGGCATACTTCAGAATTAAGATATTCAAACAATCCTTTGTGAACGCTAGGAGTTTATTTTAAGAAAGGTTGGTTGTCAAGTTTTACAAAAATGTATTGGCTTTCATGAAAACGGGTATACTTTTCGGTCAGTATGGAAAAGTTCACAGCAGAAGTGCGTACAACTGCATATGGTAACGATTATTCGCTCGTACTAATACACTTTAGTTTAACTACAACATTTTCGAAATATTTAAAACATATTAAGTGACTGACGAGAGATATGCTGAAACGACCCTTTGTATCTATGAAATGGTGCATTCATGCAGAAGGTCACATTTATTTCAAAACCCTATACTGAGAACCTCTAAAAGAATATATTTCACAAATTTTTGCAACCAACCTATTTTAAAATGTATGTTCAATTTATTTTGTGACATTTTTGTCCCACAAATTGTTAAATAATAAATATAGCATTGTGCTGCATTCGTGATCGAACTCTGGTTTGACATAAAGTATTCTTGGATATTGTGGCTTGCCTATGCGGTATTTATAAGAACATACAACTACGTTTAAGTTTAAATCTATTTATTTTAGCTCGAGTGCATTTGTAGTCCTGGGTAGAAACAGTACTTGGAGATCGAAAGAACGCTCTCAGAGTGTGGATCGAACCCGTGACCGTTAGGCGGACACCATATCCACTACGCCACGGCAATGTTTTAAAATAACTTGGTGCATAATATCCATCTCTAACATGAATATGCAAAACAAAACCTCAAGTTACCTGTTCAATACATTTTGTTTACAATAAAATTAATTAAAAAGCTTTTCCTGGTAAAGTACGGTTAGTTTGAACCAACGACTGCATACAACAATATTATAGTAAGTAAACAGAAACGTTGCCCTGTATGAAAAGCGATGTCATTTAAAAGTAACAATTTGTATTGGCTAGTTAAAGAGACTGTACATTGTTTATGTTTACATAAATTCACTTTATTTTAACATACTCATTAAGTAAATAAAATATATTATAATATACAATGAACAAATATAAAATAGAAACAAGCAACCAAAATTAGGGTATCGAACTAATGACTTTGAAACAATATTTCGGGTTTTATGTCAGGCGAATCCTCTCCAGATATACTTGAGTTGTATCCATTCAAATATACGTGAACGCAGATCTATGATTCATTTGTACAGTTAAGATTAAATATATAAAATTAGTTCAGCTAGCAAAAACTCAGGTATTTCCGCTGTGTGGAAAACCAAGAATGTCAAATTTCAGCCCGTAGATTCCAAAGTAAACAACGTGTCCAGTCTTTATAATCTTTAAGCGGTAGAGTAACGCCGTTTTGTCTTATCGAGACCTTTCTTGTGTCTCCCTATTTGGCAATTGGTTACTTGCTATAAATAAAGGTCCGCATTGCACAATAAGGGGTTTCTCTCTTGCTGGTGCTGCTGAAGTCTCACTGTGTGTGTATTAGTGTTTTGTATGTTGAACGTGAATGCTTTTTTTATTTCTTTGTTGGATTTATTTTTGTATCGAGTAAAACATAAGTGGTCAATCAGTAGCCTTTTACATTTATAACACCACAAAGTTAACCTATGTTTTCATTTGTCGTATTTAATAACTGCATAACTAAGTACATGAGCCTCGTATTTTAAAAACTGTTGTGTATTCATTTAATGCAAAAATGTATTGTATAGGGGAAATTCCTTAAAAACGCATGTATTGTATTTTATTGCATAGCAATGTATTTTATTGTATTTTATTGTGTTTTTTTGTTGTTGTTGTTGTTTTTTGTATTTTTTTTTTTTTATNGAAGTTATACGATTTTATTGTAATTGTATTTTATTGTATTGTGTCGTGTCGTATCGTATTGTGTCGTGTCGCATTGCAGCATAGTGCATCAAAATTGTACGGAATTGTATCAGCATCATGTACATATACAGTCCGGTCTGGCTTTCAAGGACGCTATATAATTGATAATTAGCTGAGACAGAGTGACGAACCACTTGCTTTGAAATATATACGAGCAATTCCTCAACAAACCCTGTAGAATTAACAAAGGCGGCGACGTTAGCAATGAACAGCTTCGACGTTATATTTTGACAACTTCGACGTTATATTTTGAAGGAGCCAATACATGATACTGCCATAGCAATGTTGTGATCAGATTTAAAAAAAAATCATATGCAATAATTAATAACTATACAATAATGAAATATACAATTCTAAATATGTTGGTCGTAACTACTAGAATTGGCTTGTATAAATCACACGTTTTTTTGGTAACATAACTGAAGTGCAATATTATGAACGTAGTTTTGAATTGGAACTGTGTATGGTTATTTGTTTACCTTTGACATGTTTTTCCTTCTTTTACACAAATATGTTTAAGCTTTTGGTCTGTTATGGCCAATGTTTTGCATATATTGCAATTATGATTTTGTGTTACAGTCAAACCTGTCCAGAGACCACCTTTTAATAGAGACCACCTGTCCATAAAGACCACAACGATTTCCTCCCAATCCTTTCAATTCCTTTCATTCTACCCTGCGAATAAAGACCACCTGTGAAGAAAGACCACAACGACCAAATCCCTTGAGTTGTCTTTATTGACAGGTTAGACTGTATATGATTTTTATGTGGATCCAGTCAGATTATGAGAAAGTCTTACAACATGTCCATGGCAATGAAAATAGGCAGATTTGACATATACTTACGTAAAGGAAGACACAAAAGCATGTCTGATAAACATCAGCTGGGTAGATACGCACTTCTTTTACTTCAACCGTCAACACTTATAATCATGCGAAATTGAAAGTTAAAAAAAGTATAGGACACGTGCCGACGTTGTTTATTAAGAAAAAAAAAACAGAAAGTGAAAAATAAATCCCCACAACGACGAACGTGTAACGAAACGAAAAGTAAAATATGAAAATCTTGCACTGCAGCTGTGACAGCAGTTATGTAACTTCACAAGATAATATTTAAGCACCATTAACACTCAAAATCAACGAATATTTCGTAAAATAAAACACATAAAAGATCAGTGTTCCTTATACCAAAAGCCAATATTTCAAAGCTAGATGTTGTCTGGTTACATAGATTTAACAGAATTGTGGTACAATATATTCAACAAATGTTTATTTACCAATTAAGTGTTCGTGTGTCGTATGAATAGATATCTTTGCGGAAATTAAAATGGAATATATTGTACCACAAAAAACAACAAAGAGCACTTTGTATCTTGTTAACTCTATATTAACAGACGACATCTAGCTTTGAAATTTTTGCTGTTGCTATAAGAAACACTGATTTTTTTATGAATTAACGTTATTTATCGAAATATTTTACGAAATATTCGTTGATTTTGATTATTAATGGGGCTTTAAAGGAACTATACAACGTTTTATGGTTTCCTTTGAAACACTATACTGTAAACAACGGCGTACACGTATTCTTTTAATCAAAATCGCTTCCGGGCATTTACAAGTTTTCCCTTATATCATGATTGTCTTCTGGATAGTTCAATTTAAGTTAAATAATGTATACATCAATAATCATCATATAACAACTGAAGTGTATATTCATATGCATTGAACTCTTGTAGAGACATGAAAGAGGATGCTAAGGAACATACACGATATAAATGCGTGCACTTAAAATATTTCAAAGATATGTTGTAATAAACAATTGCGGGCATTCCATGTTCAGATTCTTAGAATGTAGCATTTAAGCCCCATTAAAGAGAGTATGCACGATTTTTATATCAACAAGTAATTCTTGCAATCTAAAACCAACATATGAATATGGCCTGGGAATGCTTAATAACTAACATAAATTAACAGTCTGTATATGGTACTAGAAATCAAATATTGTTAACTTCAGTAACTGGCTGGTTAAAGCCGATGCCGACACTTTGCTCGTTTTGTTAGGAAACAAAATTTTGAGTCGTATGAACGAATTCGCACTAAAACTAAATTTAGATTCACATCGTACATGCATGATAGATGCTGGCGAATTCGACTGTACAGACATTTTCGATTTCAGAATTAAATATCTGGCTTATTTCGCATTTTTCGACACATGTTCTTCTTAACTTTTATTTTAATTTATATTGAAATATATGTATAATAAGTTTTTTACACATTTTATATTAATTCATAAATATTTGACAAAATCGTGCATACTCACTTAAATACTCAAAATCAACGAATATTTCGTAAAATATTTCGTAAAAAAAGTTAACCCATTAAATATATGTGTGCCTTAAAGCAATAGCCACAATTTCAACGCTAGATTTGGTCTCTTAACATAGATTTAACAAGATACAAAATGCTCTTTTTTGGGGGACAATATATTCAACACATGTTCATGTACAATGTTAGTGTTCGTGTGTCGTATAAATAGATATCGTTGCGGGAAATTAAACTGGAATATATTTTGCCACAAAAATAAAAAAGAGCATTTTGTATCTTGTTAAACCTATGTTACCAGACCACATCTAGCGTTGAAATGTTGGCTAATGCTACAAGGAACACTGATTCTTTTATGGGTTAACTTTATTGTATGAAATATGTTACGAACTATTCGTTGATTTTGAGTGTTAATGTGGCTTTAAGTTAAATAATATGTACATCAATAATCATCTTATGAAAACTGAAGTGTATATTCACATGGATGGAACGCTTGTAGAGACAAGAGAAGGATGATAATGAACATACACGATAGACACGTTGGCTCTTAAATTATGTAATAAATATTTTGTTATAAACAACTGCGGGCATGTCATGTTCATATTCTTAGAATTTAGCATCAACGTGAGGCTGAAGGCTGGAGCATCGAAACCGAAACCGTAACCCAGTATTGTCTGGTAAGTAAGCGCAGTGATGGCATCATTTCCACTTATATACGATATGCGTTGCAGCACTTTTCGATGAGACACAACGCCAGTGATTGCATAATTTCTAATTGTATACGATATGTGTTGCATCATTTTTGGTGGGATTAAACTCCGATGCTATATATATACGCGCACCGCTTCGTATACGTTAACTTAAAGATCGGTGCGCGTATTTCCTGGACTAAACATTCAGTTCAACATGAGGTATGTACACAAATATATTTGGATGCTTATGATGGCATGTTGTCACGTGTTATTGTTTTCAAGCACGTATAATGGTTTGTTCTGAATTAAATAATATATTAATTTGTTTTGTTATATGTGTTGTATTGAGGATTTTCTTAGTATAATATTGTATTAATTTCGAATATACAGATATATTCCAACTACCGTTACAATATTACTAAAAGAGTCAAAGCATAGCAGACATACTCGGTTTTTGAAGGGGGCGGAACGGTGCACGACCCCTCCAGCCCCACTCCCTAAATTTGTGTTTTTGTTTTTTTGCCAAAATTCAACTGTTTCCGATCACTTGAAATCAATATTTTCTGAATGTTATTAGTTAACATATGTTATTGAAGTACGTGTCTTTCGCTATATTGTTCATTTTTGTCGAGTTTCTTAGAAAAACAGACAATCATCAGACGTTTTGTATGAATAACGCATAGGAAAGTACAAACATTCACCTAATATGACATGCCTATTAATACAATGTGTATCAATGCCACTTACACGGTGCTACTAGATATGTTGTGCAGATTTATGTGCATTGTTTTATGAATTAAATAAAGCATAGTAACAATCATGTTTTATTCCCAGTGACAAAGAAAAAGACGTCGCCAGGGTTGTTTTCGGCGAATCCAGGGGCGAGCCCTACAAAGCTCAACTGGGCGTGGCTTACACCATTTACAACCGGGTCCGACACCCGGGCTACCTTAACTCGCTATCGAAGATATTAAACGAACTTGCATCGGACCGACGACACAAGTAAGAAACTCTCGACATTCCGGGTCACACACAAGCATGGGGACAGGCGGAACAAGCACGTAACTCCGAGTATCAGAGTGCGATGAGAGCTTCCAAGGGGCAAGAACACGGTCGGAGCCAGATCCTTCTGGAGGCGCCACGGATTTTGCCTCCAACGCGGACTGGCCTTCCATCAGTGATAAACCGTACTGGAGGGCTTTTAATAAAACGAGAATCGGAAATCTGTGGTTCGTTTGTCGAGAACAGAAGTAGACCATGTACGTGGGGAGCTGACAAACATGTAGTTGTGTATGATGATTTCATATTAATAAAATACAGTAACTATCATTGAAAATTTCTGTGTATGTTGGTGATACGTTAGATATACTATAACGAATAGTTATATATAATCAGATTTATTTCAGTGGACAAAAAAAACTGTTTTATACAATTAAATTAAACTGATAATGATGATTTGTGCTTTCACTACACTACTTGATCAACAAAACCCAGCTTAAAATCATCTCAAAAGTGAATAAAAGAGACAGAAAATGTTCCAATGTCGGATCATTATTGGATTAATCGGGTACGCCTATTAAACTTATGTTTCGCATTTTTTGTAATTCTGGAATTTTCATTGGAACTGAGTATGAAAATTCACCAATCGCATAACATGCTTTGGATTTCTTCTAAACCATTATAGGAGATTTAAAATTGCAAAAAGCAAAATTAATATCATATTTAATTCAGATAAAGCAATTAAGCATGCTTGAAAACAAAATAGCATGCCATCACAAGCATCTAACTATAACTTTTGCACAAACCTCATGTTGGACGGGATATTTTGTATAGGTACTGCACACAGCGATCTTAAAGTTAACGTATATGAAACGCTAGTATTTTACTTTCGCTCTGCGCATTAGTATTTCTATCTACGTATAAACATTATAGCTTGATGACCATATATATACATTTTTAAATAATTCCATTTGGAAAACATAGTAAATTTCATATCTTAGTATGTAAGGTAAATAGACATAGTGAAACTTCAACACCAGCATGAGAAACCTCATTATACAAATAGGTCTGTTATTTATGTTAAGGAACCAATTGCAAAACGGTGATACACACAACAAATGCACTAGATAGGACACACACGTGCATAAAAAACGCACAAAAATTAGTTAAACAAGGGGTCAACGCGTTAGAACGGTCAATGCAAAAGAACTGTGGGGAAAACCCGATTTAAAGGAGCTCCAAACCTCATACTTGGCCCAGAATTATTAATTAAGACTGTAAATGTTAAATAAAAATTAACCTCAAAGCACCGAGATTTAAAATAAATAGCAATACAAGAGAAAACATGTTTATTTTATTACCATTTAACTTCTAAATGATTAAATATAGACCAGAGCTTGAGAACCAAAACTATCTGCAAAAACGATGAAAGTAAACAATAATGAATGTTTACTACATCTCGTCTTTACTTTAGAGGCGTAGCATCATATAGTTTTACATGCGGATCATCGTCGTATAATTCTTGAAGAAACCACAAAAAGGCTGTGAAATGTAAAATTACAAAGCTTGGTTTTGTGTGTCCAGTATTATTCACATAAGATAGTACAATATAAATTGTTACAAATACATCACATTGTTAAAGCTAGTTTAAATTAAAATATTACGATTGAACAAAATTAAGATTAATAACATGAAAAACATTTAAACAAGAAATATCCGCACCAGATTACCTACATGCGTCAGATAGAGTAAAATGTATTGAGTGATGACGTAATACGATCCCGGCCTAGGATTGAAATCCGATGATGTCATGACTCATCATTTTAAACGTTATGCACTTTAATGCTTTCAACACCAACTTATGTTTATAATTTAAATTAAAGAGCTGACATATCATTTGATATCATCGGATGATGGCAATTACAGGTTGCAGGATCAACGGGGTTTACATGGGGTTCACAAACGGACTGCAAAGAATGTAAATACTTTATTTTGGCAAATATCTCAAGTTATTGAAATACATTTGCAAAAATCTAAAGTGCATAAAAGACAGTTTTTCTTGCAGTTTTTGCCGATATCATAAGATTTAAGAATAAACCCTTGAAATGGGTGACAAAGTTTCACGTTGCGTGCAGCATTAAAGTGAACATGAATGCTGAACAAATCGAATGTTTGACAAAGAACACAGGCTTATCAAATAAATTAAATCTGATGTAATTCCCATTGCCATGAGCAGCATAAATACTAGTTGAAATTCTTAAGAAAAATTGTTTTAAAAACTTATTTGAAAACAAAAGAACCGCTTACCGATGTGTTTACATCCCTTAACGTTTATTGGGAACCCCAAACAGTCACGTAATCGTGCACCCTGCTTGAATTTCCATAGATAGGTGACATTTGTTTTTTATGATTTATTGGATTATTGCGCCATGTGTGTATTTATATGTCGAGTTCGAGTTAAGTGTTTATGGTAAATAATATATAAGTTAATTTAAAATAATAATTTATATAAAATGGTGTTTTGAAAAGGCAGTTGTGTGTGCATACACTGATTAAAGTAATTAAGAATTAAAGGCGGTTTTCATCTTCACCTTTCTCAATGTTCTGTCTGCTAAGGCGCAGTGTTCAGGAAAAGAAGCGTCTCAGTAAAATAAGTAACAAAACAATCACACCAAAGATAGTTGCAACGATGGTAACGTTTTCCACCTGAAAATGATAATGATGCCTTTTATTCACGACAATCGATGAAATATTGAGACTTATTAGGAAAATGATTTCCTTATGATTTGTTCAGCCAGGGAGAACTTTCTGTAAAAGAAAATTGATTAAAAAAAACAGTAATTTAAGTAACCGTGTTTTTACCGTTCATCACGGTAAATCTTAAAAAAGACAAGTACGGATAAATAGTGGTAAGTGTAAATATTATAGCAAGTAAACACAGATGCATATTATATCTACTAATCAACAATGATTTAATTCATTAAAGGCATCATATTGAATCCCTTCGGGGGAGTGATGAGCGCTCATAAGACTTAATCTGGAATGTGCTACATTTTAAAACAACAGCAACAACAATAACTACACAATATTCGAGAGGTCAAAATCCACTGACCCACAATCCATATATCATAATCATGACTTGATTAACTATACTTCCTTTTATGTTAATTACAATTAGATATACTTCTTAATCTATTTGTTAATTATGTATATGTTGTTATTTTAGGCGAAAGGTAGCAATTATTTAGAATTGTATATACAGGCATTAGTGTAATGGGGATATTTACCGACCTGTTCGCTATCCTCATAGCCGTATCTACAGAACTTTGCGAAGTGTTCACAATTATGCCATATAATGTTGTAACCTCTCTCCCCTATCTTTGACATTGCTCGCCGTATTATTTCTCTGGTAGGCAATGGGCTAATAATCAGAAGAAAAAAAACACTCAATGTTAATACAGAAAATAAGTAAAGAGGGACTCGCAAATAAATACACAAACAGTAGTCTAGTTGTAATATGTGTGTAAACAGCATGTGTTATCTAATGAAGAACGCTTATCCAACCGCCATACTACAAGCGTTAACATAATGATGATCGAACAGGTTCGATCCATGGTCAAGTTAGATCAAAACCAAACAAACTGCACAAAGTATTGGCATGATGCCGAACATAGATGTATATATTGCAGAACCGCAACCTGGAGTACAAAATGGCTGCTGATCCGCACACGTCAGCCTCGAGTATGTATTGTTATTATATGAGTATGTTCATAAACATACTGAGTCAATGGATAATAGAGAAAGTGGGTACGTCACAGATGGTGAGGCGAATATAAATGAGGCCAAACAAACATGTTTGCAATCTCGTTAATCCGATACTCATCTAATGCAGGCAAATAATTAAATTTCAGTTTTTAAATATTAACACAAATAATATCAGACTAAACGATGTGTCGATATGTTATTAGATAATTATAGCATTTGACGTTTATGCCAAATTTGACATTTATTGATTGCTAATATCTGATTAGAAATATTTATGGATGATTATGTAAGGAAGATTACCCGATATTTTTATTTATTTTCTTTTCACATTATATTTTTGTGTATAATCAATAAATAAAGTATCAAATATATTTAATTGATATATATATATGAAAAAACTGTCGCCGAGCTCTTACTTCAAGTTGATGTGATGGAACTAAGAATTGCATAGAAAAAAATATACGCGACACAAGTCAGCAGAATAATTTTTATATAGTCATTGATTAAACTGATGATCATTCACAAATTGAAAACAAATATCAACGCCGTATATCTTTTTGAATATATATTTATTTTTGTTTTAAATGCCATTTATATGCAATAAATATAATAACAAAATGGCATTACCTAGGAGATAATTAATGTCCCTGCTGTTATCCGGACAGCCGTAATAGAATTTTACTTACGGATTCAGGAAAATAGTCTCTGCCCTTGGATAAATAACAGGGCCTTAATCAAACCACTTTTTAAAACAATTTAATAATGCAAAAGGAAAATATACCTTTTTACACGGTCATATGTATTGTTTCTAGACGCTTGTGAAACGTTAGCTACCGCCCAGAAATTATCAATCCGAATTATGTAGCTGTTCCCAAATTTCACGCATGGGCTCCAGCGGGAGCCCACTTCGTCTGCAGTTCGATGGATCACCTCTTCATTGCCTATGTAACATATTTTTGTAGTGTGAATCAAAGTATTCGTAGCTTATACATGTAATACATATTAATTTTGACGCACTTATTTCAACCATAACATTCAGTATTTAAAAAATCTAAAATGTCTTTCAGACTGTCACGATATTAAGTACGTTAGGAAACGATTTATCGAAATTGAGTGCATCGTGATGAATCAGGATATACACGAGACTCTTTTGTTTCTTTCTACGTATACCTTCGGTGTCTATACCAGAACGACGTTCCTACAAAAATACACTAATCTTTAAGGATTCATGGACGATTCACAACTGATTTACCAATATATGTCACGGTTTTGACATTCTAACGTAAGGTATACGCTTTGGTTACAGCCGGTGACAGACGAATTTCTATATTTCTGCTACAATTATTATACTGTTTAAAAGCCTCAATATTTTTCAATAAAGACCCTTATGACATCACAACTGAACCGTCGGAAAAACTTATGCTAGGGTTCAATTTAAAATATAAGCGTTGTGATTAATATCGTGGCATAAAAATAATAATCTTATATTCTCGTCAGACGTGATAATCGCGTTAAGCGGAGAGATTGTTACTTTTAAATTTGCTACGATTGCCACAATTAACACGGTTTTCACAACACGCGACAAATCGTATTACATGGAGTCTCTACATCGTGGTGATCCTGACCAAACATGTACGAGACTATTACCATACTCTATCACGATCGGTTAAGTTCGATTGGATCCCAATTCTCAAGACGTGGGGCGAATGACTGAGAGATAAGAGTTGATACGTACTACAGCATATTGATAAGATGAGTCACGTGTTTAAGCTAGGAATCGATTATAATTCAAAAAAGATCGGCATCTTAAATGCGATGTTCATGAAAATGTTTAATAACAATAAATCTCACACTTGCATATGATTACATGAATAACATAATTTGTAATCGCTCAAGTGACTATTGGTGGTATTATCAGTAATATTTGTATACATAGACACTATTAGATAAGCAACAACTGAGTTTATATTTGATAAAGCAAATATCAGTCTCGCCATCTGGTCGGCCAAACGGGTATAACTTGTAAGCCACTTTGTGATGAAAAGTCCTCCAGTGGTTCCATTTTATGTTAAGCATCTGTACTAACTGATTTGCGAGTTGCAGGAAATTGATTCACGTCTGTCCAGTCAACTTGTGCTACTATTATTGGATAAAAGCATCAGTAGGTTATATAAAACAACTACCACCTACACCTAATCCTTTTGGTATTGGAGTGGCAAAATATTCTCGCATCTGAAAACAGTATTTTTCCACCTAGTTTAATCTTCCCAAACTTTTCATATACATTTACAAGGGCCAACATTTTCATCGAAAATAAGCTCTTTCGACTGTTGAACAGACGGTTAGCTAAATTCTGACCCGAAGAGCCCACACTTGTTCGTGATGTATTTTGTTTCGTGCAAAAGAAATTGATGCATTTTCTGACAAAACATTAAAAGGGCCGATCGCTCCTGGGCTCATGCTAACTTTTTTGCAGTTTTAGAACGTGCGTGTAACCTCTAGCCTCATAAGAGACTAGAAAACTGGTAAAGCTATTTCTCCTCTCTTCCCTAGCCATGATTGCACCCAGAACTGTCACCTTATTCAGTTGATGCTGATTGTTTATTTGGTGTGTAGCTTGCCTGTCTAAGGCTCGTCTTCTTCCTGTTTGTCTGTCGTGTAATGTATACTTTTATGTAAACTTACTTTACTCCAAATAATATGTCGTCATCGTCAGTTGTTATAAATAATTGAAGGTGTGCTCCACTTTCAAGTTTAAGAAACAGTGATGTCTATGCACAGCACACCAGACGTTTGACACTTTAAAGTTTTACATTGGTTCTCATCGTGGCACAAAAAATTGTTACCTTGAATCTCTTATGTACATCCAAGTTCTTGGGTACTTTACTTAATATTGAAAATGCTCCGATATTTTGTCATGTTGTGTTTAGTTTACATACATTTCTTGGTTTAAATATAAATTAGAAATATTGTTCTATCGGTGAATAAAAAACGATTAAGAGTTCTGTTTTGGAGGAGCTGAACTACGAGGATGTTCGCCCAAGCGTTAAATAACCATTCATCATAACGATGAAAATTTGTTTATTAAATAATTATTAAAGATATTTCGATTATAATATTCTTTTGCAAATATTTTCTGCAATTGATATAAGAAATGTATTATTTTAAAACGCTATGTTCAGGTGAGGGGCGATATCAAATGATGCATGGTATGCACTACATAAATTATTATAGACTAAACCGACTAGACTATGGTCAGCCAATAGCATAATACAATAAAATAACTCATTATATACTTTGCCGAAAACGACTGTTAAGGTATACCTATGTAGACAGCCCAGTGCGAGTATAGGCCCCTGTTGAACTCCACAAGATCACCTGGTCTAAGGTCAGTCAACACCCTCCGGTTGACCGTCTGTGTCATGGTTGCTTATAACGAGTCAACACAATTCAACGGTTTTATCAAGAAATAAGATACAAGCTCAGTTACTATGATTGTTAAACTGAAAAATAAATCCGTTTGTGTGTATTCCTCAGATATTTTTACATAACGGTGATATATATCTGCCAATTACATGGTTTTATACGTGATAACAAAGAGCTATCAATATACTGATAGGTCTTTGGTGATAAACAAAACGACGAAATTTATAACATTGCAAATACACATGTAGGACTTCCCTTCAGTAACATATCGTAAAACGAAACTGAAAGACTCGTCTATTTAAAACACTATGTACAGGCACAACATAGATAATGTATGGTGGTATAGAACGCCGTTCGATAACAATATAAATTTCGCGAAACCTATAACGTTAATCTAAAGTATCGCTTTATTTATCTTGTTTCTTGTTCGCGTTCGCGATTTTTTGTTGGTCAGTTTTGTATCTGGTTAAGTAAAATCAAGCCTTAAGTTTTTTTTAAGTTATCAAAAATATAAACGTGAACTGATTTGTGTTGGAAAGAATCGTGCTATAATTTGCATGAATACGATTATGCGGAAGACGTTGCACACACATACGTTTACAAGAATAATACCATGTTGTGATTACGATGATTACGGTAAGCTACCTTACATATTAAGTTTCGCTTAGATACGCTTTTCTTACTCGATGTTGATATGAGTTTGAGTCCAGCAACAATCTCTAAGGATTACGGAGTCGCATAAAGTTTCGAAATTAGATCTTTTTATGTGTTAGTGCATGAAAAATACTTTACAATACAATCTATCTATCTATCTTCCATTAAGGTCGAACCCCTTTTGAGGACATAGACCTGTCGCGCGTCAACCGACAAGAGTGTTAGTAAGTCTGAAATAAAAGGATATAAAAGAGAGAATAAGAGTGTGTTAGTTATTAAAAACAGGTTAAAAACAGATCAGGTATTCTATGGGGAGGTATGTTCCACCCGGCTAACAGCCAGGCTGAACTCAGGTCCAGGGAGGTTTACAATGTCAGGAGGTAGAGCATTCCAGTGGATGATTGTTCTGGGAAAGAAGGAAAACTTATGGTAATCAGTTGTGGTTTGGATGTTCTGGAATGCTTTTGTATGGGAGGTTCTTGATGGTCTAGTGATTGGTTTGAGGTAGTCAGGTATAGGAATGGCTACCTGGTTATGCAGGATGTTGTGAAACATAACCAGGCGCTGGTCAATACGGCGGAGGTCAAGGCGTCGCCAGTTTAATGAAGTTAGCATGTCTGTGACACTGGACAGCCTACTGAAATCATGTTTGGCCCAGCGGGCAGCCCTACGCTGAACCGACTCAAGCTGTTCAATGCGAGCCGCTGCATGCGGGGACCACACGGAGGAGCTGTACTCCAGCTGGGGTCTGACCAGTGTCTTGTATGCGGTGGATTTGAGTTCTGGTGAATGCACTTTGAGGTTGCGTCTGAGAAAGCCTAGTGTTTGATTTGCTTTTTGTGTGATGTTGTCGATGTGTGTGTTGAAGGAAAGGTCGTGAGATATAGTGACGCCGAGATATTTAGCAGAGGGGACAGATTCTAGAATGGTGTTGTGTAAGAGATATTGTGTTGGTATGACTGTTTTGCGTTTTGTGATTTGGATGACTTGACATTTTGATGGATTAAATTGCATGTCCCACTTTGTTTCCCATTGTTCAAGTTGTTGTAGGTCTTGTTGGAGTAGGCTAGAGTGAGAAGCAACGGTGAGGGAGAGATAGATGGCAGTATCATCAGCAAAGATTCTGACTTTAGAGGAGAGGACATATTCAGGAAGGCTATTTATATAGATGAGGAATAAGAGAGGTCCGAGGACCGAGCCCTGGGGTACACCGGAACTGACGGGGATGGTACTGGAGGTGTAGCCATTGACAACTACAGATTGTGACCTATTGTCGAGGAAACATTTTATCCACTTAAGAGTATGGCCTCTGATTCCATAGTAGTGCAGCTTATAAAGTAGTTTTTCATGATTGACCATATCGAAAGCCTTTGAAAAGTCAAGTAGTATGATAATAATACTATATTAACAAATAAATGACCAGATCTAGCGTTTGACGAACAGTTGCTCTGTGTCGTGAATAGTTGTTATCATAAAATAGTTCATAACTTCTTAAACAGTACTTATTTAATATAATAACCCTCTTAGTAGTTTTAGTTACACAAATGACCAAACATGCCTTAAATAGTTTGTATCGTGACTATACTGTTATTTTTAGATTTATTGAAGGTTTGTTTTTTACTTTTTGGAGGTCATGAGCATTGATGTTTGTTGTTGGCAACTGTTTTCAAAACTGAGCGCAGAACCTCCTTATATACCCTTCGGATGCTGCAGATTGTGCTGCAGCCAAAGATTTGGCTGCAGCCAATCATAATCGTGCAGTATCCTGCAGCATATATGAAAGTAATGCGGCTACATGTAAACAATAATATACTTCTTATTATAATAAATCGACAATCATCAAAAATATCATTTCTTAATCACAGAAGGCAATACGTTTGATGAATTGAAACAATAAATAGCTTTAAATATGCATGTATAACAATACAATAGTAAATGCTGCAGCATGAAAACTTTAGTAATTCTTACGCAGTCAGCGTCTCAAATAGTTCCCTGCAAACTATTATATTTTAAAAATAAACATGAATGAACAGTTTGCAAGTTTTAATAAAAATCATCTTTTTATACAAATAGAGGAGTGAATATTAGAATATTACAGCCTATTCGAAAGTCAAATGCATACAATAACACTCCACCCTATTCCTACGAATGACGTCACCAATATACATTGCTGCAACGATTTTGACATAGCAGGAATTTCAGTTATGGTGGATTATTCTCACAACAAACAACATATAATGGACTAAACACATGGTAAATACAATTATATAAATATAATAGATCTTGGAGAACATTATCTTGCTAAATGCAGTGCACTGTATAGACAAAATGCGAACAACAAAAATAATGTGCACCGATATTCGGATGAGGAATTAATTCGGATGATATATACATGTAATACGTGAAATGTACATTACACTTTCCCCACCTTAAAAGAATCAAATTCTCCTGAATTTTAAACATTACAATATTAGCAAATTTAAATAAATGCAATGAATAATACTGAGATTAATCATTGTTAACAAATAATTTTATACTTAAATTTAACAAATAATACTTACTTACTTACATTACATTAAAATGTTTTTGATACATTGCAATTACATGTAAAAGATACTCAATTCTTCTATTGCTTCTTCAGGCGAAATGGCACATCCTTCACGCGAGACAGGAGAACATCGAGGGAAGAGTCACGGGGAAGAGCTTCAAACGCAGACATGACTGTCATCTTGGCTTCAGGAGTGGTCGGGTCCTCGCCGAGGGCAATGAGACGCACAAGATTGAAGTTGACCTTCAGGGTTGCTGCCAGCGCATCGTTCTGCATGTCAAGGCTCCCGGGAAGCGCCAGGAAATTGAACTTGGCTCTGAGATAAGATCTTGGAAGTGGCTTGTTCTCAGAATGAAGCGTCATATCTAAAAACTCATGGGAGAGGGTTCTTTGATCTGGAGACCACGATGTCCAATCTGCAGGAGGCCAAGAGATGTTGGGAGTAATTTGGATGCTGTGGGAGGGAATGTCAGACCATTCCCTTCGAGCTGGCGGAAGCAGTGGTAGGCGGCCTTCTAGAAGAAGTGAAAGGGCCCTTGTCTTCAAAACTTCTTTTGGTGATAAATGCATTGGTGTAGGGATGTAGACAGGAACTGCTATAGGTTGAGGTTTTGTACATGGAGTACTGATGGCTGACGTTTCAAGCGCGGACTGTGGTTGTGGCTGCGACTTCAGGCTCGTAGTTTGGAGTGGGTGCTGAGGTGACCATATATCCGGGTAAAGGTGAAACTGGGTTGTAGAAGGGAGAACTCAAGCAGGATTGTAGTGCTGCTGGAGAGCCAACAGAAACTGGAGTGTGACTTCTGATGTCGTAATCTAGATCAGGTTGAGAATTTGGATGTTCTTCGATGACTAAATATTTCGGTGAAGTGTCCAATGTTGCATGTGAATATTCGGCAGTTTTCAGGGCATCAGATGGCAATTTGGAGGTTTTGAGTTCATGCAAGCAGCTGAGAAGATGAAGGAGGATACCAAGGTATATCATGAGCCTCGTTCTGGAAAAAAACTGTGCTAAATGCATGTGCGTAAAGTGTTGTCGCAGATTAGCCTGTGTAGTACGCACATTTAAGCTCATCTATTTTTTGAAAAAAAAAATGAGCTATTGTCATAACCTGAGCGTCGGCATCTGCGTCCGGTTAAAATTTGTGTTAAGGTCCACTTTTCTCATAAAGTATCAAAGCTATTGCATTGAAACTTGGTACAATTACTTTCTATCATGAGGAGACTGGGCAGGCAAAGTAACATAACTCTGGCTGGCATTTTGACAGAATTATGTGCCCTTCTTTACACTTAGAAAATTGAACATTTGGTTAAGTTTTGTGTTAAGGTCCACTTTATTCCTAAAGTATTAAGGCTATTGCTTTCATACTTGCAACACTTACTAACTATCATAATGGGACTGTGTAGGCAAAGTTATGTAACTTTGACTGGCATTTTGACAGAATTATGACCCCTTTATACTTAGAAAATGAAAAATTTGTTAAGTTTTGTGTTTTGGTCCACTTAACTTCTCAAGTATCATAGCTGTTGCTTTCAGACTTGGAACACTCGCTAACTTTCATAAGGGGACTGTACAGGACAAGTTGCATAACTCTGGATGGCATTTTGACGGAATTATGGCCCTTTTTTGACTTGGTACCTTTGAATATTTGGTTAAATTTTGTGTTTAGATCCACTTTACTTCTAAAGTATCAAGGCTATTGCTTTCAAACATCAAATACTTTCATACTATCATGAGGATACTGTACCTTGCAAATTGAATTTGACCTTGACATTCGAATGACCTTGACTCTCAAGGTCAAATTATTCAATTTTGCTAAAATTGCTGTTACTTCTTTATTTATGACCAGTTTTGATTCATACTTTGACAAAACAACCCTTACCTTACATACCACAATAGACTCCAACCAAACCATCCCCCACGC